>CAXITT010000017.1:1844677-1916988 GCA_964033795.1 Lymnaea stagnalis
GGCGGAGATATAGCTGAAAGAAACCCTTCAAGCCACTGATTTCTCCGTTTAACAGCCAAAACGGGTAGAGCTTTTTTTTTTGTTTGAAGAGACGACACACAACCCATTATGTTATTCGAGATCGGTAAATAGTAAGTAAGAATGAATCTCTTCACTTTCCCTGGATGAAATACGACACTACATGGTTCTCAGTAGGCCCTGATACGAGACCGTGCAACGCTATCTAGACTTCCTGATTCACATCCTTATAAGTCACGTAGACAGACATTGCCTCGACAGGTTCACATTCCTTGTGTATAACTGAAAGTATTCTACCACAAGTAACCTTTAGTCAACTCATATAGGGTCATTGTAAAATTTTAAGTTAAAAAAAATAATTAATTTGATACGAAGATTTTAATTACTTTACAAACGGCATTTAGCTATTTTTTTTAAAAATACTATTCAATATAGTATTGACTTATCACTGCTTTTTACAATATTTTTAAATCACAACTTTGTGGTTTTTTATTGCTTATAAATACTTCAAATATAGATATTACAAGTATCATTGGATATGTGTGTTAATTTTAAACGTGTTACAAGTGTCAACATATATTTCTCCTTCAGATTAATATGAAAATGTTCAAGATATCACATTTGACAACATTCTTTTTGGTTGCTGCTATTGTACACGCGTTTCCAAGTGTCCTCACTGAAGACAGTCCACCTGGACGCCTAGGTATGTAAGAAGGTGTAAAAGTGATTCAGTTACGAGTGCACATTGACTAATTAGTAATAGGTATATGTCAAATATGTGTACACTAGATACAGCCAGCCAAACATTGTCGACAGCGATGCGTGAACTTCCCATCTGCTATAGTTACGTAAAAAAACATGAACTCAAGTAACGCACAGTTAAGAATCCCAATTTTTGCTAAACCCCTTTCCTCCATGAGACGTCACTGCACACTTTTTTTTAATTTCCCGCCCATGAACTATAGTATCTATTCTGATGTCCCAACCGCTTTTAAACCGAAGATTTTTACACCATGCTTACATTGAAACGATCTCATTTTCCGAAAAGAAAACATTACGTGCCCAACAGCTGCGTATTAAAAAATATATAGCATTTAGCGTAGTTATCGGGAATTATATTTTGCGCACTATTGAACTCATTATTGAACCATTCTTTCTTTCAAACTTATAAAATTATTTGTAAACACTCTCAATACCAAATATGCTGAATAGGAAGCAGCCAGAAATGGAAGCAGTCCACGGGTCACACCAGAAGCGTAATATATATAAGAATGTGATTGAAGCATCAATTGAACCTAAGGGGTCGTCAGTAAAGGGCATCATGCTCTGGGGTCTAAGAAATTTTAACAGGTTGTGACACGGAAAAGGGGGGGGGGGATAAACGGGCCATACGTCACGTCACACATTTAGATTTATGTTGTGCTGGATGTCCCTTTGTCGATTCTAATTTTAATAGCGAAGTGTGTTTTCTATTAAATTTTAAGTTAGTGAAAAAAAAAATTATTATTTTTATTTTAGAAGTTTGACATTCTTTGGGGACGGGTGGTCCCCCAAACTTTGTGACGGCGGGGAGGGGGGCGGATAAGGAAGGTCAAATAAAAAAAATTAAGCGTGACGCACTTTACGGACGGCCCCCGAGTTGCCATTTTTCATTATTTTTTTTTATTCTCATGAAGAAATCAATTTGAAGGGGGAATAGAAATAACGTCATCAGAGATTAAATCTATTTCATTGCCCCCCCCCCCCCCGCACAGAGGCATCACTTGGGTTGGTGTCACAGGGTGCAGTAAATTCATGGTGTCAACCACCCTCTCTGTACCCCAAACCCTCTCTGTACCCCACCCTCTCTGTACCCCAAACCCTCTCTGTTATCCCCCCCCTAACCCTGTACTGCTCCTGTGTAATTCTATACCAGATCATACCGAATCGCTTACAGTATTGTATGAAAATAATTCCTATATCTACAAAAGACACCAAAAGAAAACACTGAATTGGAGTCAAACCATTTAAGAACTGCCAACAAAATTACATTTTATTGTAACATTAAACTTTAAGGTAAAAAGTATCTTTTCCTGGTCTTCAAAGATTCCAACCTGTCACTCACGTCATCAAAACCAACATTCGTCACCTTATTTCTTTCAATTGACATAATCGCAAGGCCAGAAAGCCTAGACTGTGATTCCATAGTCAACATAGATTTTGAGAAATACTTGTAGACTTAATGAGAGGAGTAGGAGATATATTCTAGGAAGCCCCATTCAGCAATGAATTTCAAACTTTAAGCAATGACCAAAAATCTTTGGTCATTTCAATTAAATAATTTCAATTAAAAGTTCACTTTCAAGTCAATCATATTGAAATTTTTCAGTTTAGAATGAACACTAGTAACTCATCTTCCTTTGCCAATAATATACTCTTAGCTTCAAGACCCTCAAAAATGTCTGTTACTATCTTGAGGACTCTTGATCTGGAATTCAAAATGAAAACGATCACTACACTCCAGCATCGGCTTCTGTTTTTTTTTTTTTTTTTTTTTTTTTTGTTTTTTTTTTGCCTACCGACTCGAGCGAGTTCTGTCAAACTTCAACTTTTAATCCGGTCTCACCCGCTTGTGAGGGTGTCACCCGGTGCAGCCCTCCCCCACTCCCCACCACCTAGTGACGCCACTGCCTTCACATACCAGTTGAAAATCCATCAGTGTGTGATTCAATTTTAAATCTAAATGGATTTGTGTTGACAAGTGCTTTATAAAATCCTTTCACAATGCACCAATTCACGCACCATTAGAGGAAGGTTGAAGCTTGGGTTTATCTAGTTGTCACGCAAAGAGTAAAGGTACTTCACTTTGATAATCACCTAGTGGTGGTGCGCAGCAAATGAGTTTGATATCCTCAGCGACGTCACTAGAGATGGTGTAGCCCGGTGCGGTAAAATCATGGTGTTATCCCTCCTTCGCGACACCGCATCTCCCTGTGCTTCATCCGATTACTGGTATACCCTATCATGCAGAGACGCAAATAGTATTGTTTTTACATTACGCCAATATTATTGTTTGTAAATTATGTCCTCACGTCACCGAAACAAAAAAAAAAGAAAGAATTGGACGGACACAAACTTTGGGGTTAAGGGGTTTTAAATAACTGTGAAATAACAAACAAAAAAATTGTGGTAACTGGTATATACAATGTTAGGTGAAAACCTTCTTTCAGTTGTCTGAAAGCTTCAAACTTGTCAATCACTTTATCAAAATTAACATTGCTCAACCTTTTCAACAGGGGCGTCATTTCATGTTTTCTTAGGGGGATTGGAGGGGGGGTTGAGGGGGGGGGGCAAAACCAAAAATTGATTGGCTTATTAAGTTGTTTGTTACTGGAGGCACCACAGTACATAGCAATTTAAATAAAACCTGCAAATCCTAGGGGGGGGGAGGCGGCTAATACACCACTCTGCCCTACCTAAATGACGTCCCTGATTTTCAATTTTAAAAAATCAGAAAACCATAAAACTGTGAATAGTTTCATGGTAGATTGCAAAAATTTCTATATAAGATTTAGTTTTGGAAAGAAGTTCCTCACATGTGAGGCCACAGACACACCGCATATCATGAGAAATAAGTGTAAGCTCAATGGCATGAGACCCATATGTGCGCATAACGGCAATTAGAGGTGCGGCTTAATTTTGGAACAATTTGGGTATTTTGAATCGAATAAATGTATCTTTGTCTTCAATATTTTGGTATATCAAATACATCAAGAGTAACTTGTTGGTGTACACCTTTTTTTCTCGGGGTGGGGGAGTTGTCTTTCTTCGAAAAGGGGGGGGGGGACCCCCCGCCCCCCCCCCCCACCCCCCTCCCCCCCCCCCCCCGCCCGGAGAGCTGCATGAAAGAAACGCTGTACACATGAAACCGTAGAGTCGCAGCAAAGACAGAATTGTCTCAAGATGTTACACCTTTTAAAATTTCGGCAAGAAATTTAAACCACATAATGTTTGCGAAAATTTCACACATCCATTTAAAATAGTTTACTTGTCCCTTCTTTTTCAATAGGTGCAAGGGCTTGTACAGGTCAATGAATTCCAAACATTTTAGCAGCGTCATCGTAATCTTAATGTCGGCTCATCATTATTTCAATTTCATTGAGCTCTAGATTTTTTAGAATGTCACAATACAATCAGCTTTCCTCATTTCAACTTCTCCATTGTGGATTTTACCATATCAGATCCCCTTATACACCTGGTCAGTGTGTAGCGACATGATGGCCTGCACAGTAGGAATTGAAAATACCTCGCAGACTTTATGTTCATGACAAGCATCTGGATTTCAAACATTCGGCACTAATTATTTCATCATGTCCATAACAATAACAATCATCTCTATTACATGACTCAGCAATCATTCTGAGATCATTCCAGAGCAATAACAAGCATCTCTATTACATGATTCAGCACTCATTCTGATATCATGTTGTTATGTAGGACGTGTTTACTTTCCCCGTGCCGTGAACTCTGTTTGACCCCAAATTAGACTGCGTTCGTATTGGGCGTGGCCTATTTCTATTCATCTTGGCGTGTTTACTGCCGCTACCAATTAAACATGGTTAGTCTGTTCTCATAGTGTTTTGTGGAACGTTCACGATTGGACAAGAAAAGTAAACAATGTACAAGTCTTTTCTGGAATGCATCTTAAGCTGCATATATAAGGAGGTTCAAAGAACATTAAGGGAGATATTTATTGAGAGAGATTGATTGAGAGAGATTGATTGATAGATATTTATCACTTCACGAGACGAGTGCATTATTGTGTGTACTCATATGTGTTTATTCGCATTCATCGTTGTACATTATTAACTTGCACATTGTACTAACTGTGTACCGGTACAAGAAATTCCCATACTCTGTAAGTTGATGATTGTAATTATATTTCTTTTGATTTGTAATTATATTCATACAAAAATAATACTTATTAATTGTAATTAGTACTGTTTTGAGTGTCGTATTTTTGCTATTGTATTTAGCTATGGCGTCGTCCTTTGTTATGCACTGTTTGAACGAGCCATAAAATTAAAATAAGAGATTAAGTTCTCACTATAGAAGGCAGTGCGTAACAATGTCCATAGCAATAACAAGCATCTCTATTACATGATTCAGCACTCATTCTGAGATCATGTCCAGAGCAATAAGAAGCATCTCTATTACAAAATTCAGCACTCATTCTGAGATCATGTCCAGAGCAATAAGAAGCATCTCTATTACAAAATTCAGCTTTCATTCTGAGTTTTTAGGGACAACGCCAGTAATCATCACCCACTCTTGGTCTCATACGAAAATGATCGTATGGACAAAAACGCACCAGACGCCTTGATTGAACCCTGGACTGGATGTACCATTGCTCTTGTATCTAACTTAGATACGTTATGAACCCTACTCGAGCGAGCTCTGTCAAATTTGCGATTTTCCATTTGGTGTCACCCGGTGTTTCTTCCAGACATTTTTCCTGGGGGGGGGGGAAGGGCGGGGGATTTCAGATTTTTATGGGGAGTGGGCATTGCCAGTTGCCAGTCTCTAGGGGCCTAAAGCGTAACTAAGTAGTGGCAGATGGGACATACTACCCAGGGCGCCAGACTAGCGGAGGGCCAAAATGGGCTTTGATGTATTTAATGGTTGAAAGTATTGGGCATCAGAGTTGAGGGGGGGAGGAGGGGCTTAAAAATGAGCCACCCCCCCCCCTGACGGCAAACTATCTAGATACGCCCTGCTAGTGGCGTCGAAATGAGGCGGATGGGGTTGCCCACCCAGGTATCACTTTCTCTTTATATGCAGGAGTGGCATTTTCGGACAACTGCCCATGGCGGCTTTAATAGTAGCTACGCCACTAGGCAGTGTATCTATCGATACCGAAATCGGTGATAATTTAATCGGAAAGTAGCGTGGAAATCGAGGGCGCGGATGAATCTTAATCGGTGGAGTGGTCTGGATAGCCTGCGCTCCAGGATTTTTTTTTATTATTTCATATTTCATTATTTAATAATCAAGAGGTGTATTTTTAAATATACTTAAATTAAATGTTTCTATTATGCTTATACTCAATTCCATACTGTAATATTGATCAACGTGATGGAAGACCTGAGAAGCCTGAGAAGTGCAACGACTGAGCTGAGTTCAAACATGCATGAGATTCAGGGTAATGCGACAACAGAAGAGCCTTGGATGAAATTCAAGACAACAATCACGGAAGCAGTGATGAAATTCATACCACACAAGACCTCAAAACCTAAGACTAATCAACCATGGGGAATGGCTGAAATCCAAAGGCTCATACACAGGAGAGACCGCCAGTACAAACGTATGAAGAAGAATGGGTCGGTCGAACTAAAAGCCGAAGTACTGAGGCTCCGAAGAACCATCCAACGCTTACTGCGCAGATCCTACTGGAACTACCTGAACGGCATCTTCTCAGAGGAACATACAACCGCCAAGAACAAGCGGTTCAAGACAACAATCACGGAAGCAGTGATGAAATTCATACCACACAAGACCTCAAAACCTAAGACTAATCAACCATGGGGAATGGCTGAAATCCAAAGGCTCATACACAGGAGAGACCGCCAGTACAAACGTATGAAGAAGAATGGGTCGGTCGAACTAAAAGCCGAAGTACTGAGGCTCCGAAGAACCATCCAACGCTTACTGCGCAGATCCTACTGGAACTACCTGAACGGCATCTTCTCAGAGGAACATACAACCGCCAAGAACAAGCGGTTCTGGAGCTATGTCAAGCATCAAAGGTCAACAAACATCGGGGTTTCCCCCCTGAGATGGGAAGGCAAGTTGACGTCTGAACCCAAAGAACAAGCGGACATACTCAATCAACAGTTCCAGTCGGCATTTGGATGGTAGAGAGTACTCAGAAGTTAAGTTCCTTCTGAAGACCAACATGATGAGCACAGCCTACCCCACCATGGAAGATATCCAGATTTCAGAGAAGGGTTGCTGGAACTCCTTAAAAACATTAACCCTTACAAGGCATGTGGTCCTGACAACATCAAACCACGAGTGCTAAAAGAATTGGCCAATGAAATTGCTCCGCATTAACAATCCTCTTCCAATCGTCGCTATTCATAGGCAACGTTCCAACTGACTGGAGAACAGCGTATGTCACTCCAATCTACAAAAAAGGAGAGCATTACGACCCAGCCAATTACCGCCCTGTATCGCTCACTAGCGTAGTATGTAAACTATTGGAGCACATATTCGTAAGCGCGGTCATGAATCACATGGAAAGACACAATATACTCAATGACTGTCAGCATGGCTTTCGAGTAACAGATCATGCGAGACCCAACTCCTTGAATTTGCTGAAGAATTGACGACCAGCTTGGAGAACAGCAAGCAAACTGATGTGCTTGTGCTGGACTTTTCAAAAGCGTTTGACCGTGTCAACCATAGCTTGCGATTACACAAACTGCAGAGATATGGGATCCAAGGCACTACCAAAACATGGATCTCTAGCTTCCTCAGCGACCGATGCCAGGCAGTAGTGGTAGATGGCAAAACCTCCTCATGTGTCGGTGTTAAGTCAGGGGTGCCCCAGGGCTCAGTGCTAGGCCCTTGTTTGTTCCTAGCATATATCAATGATCTGCCCGAGAAGCTGACCTCTCATGCAAGACTGTTCGCAGACGACACGGCGGTATATAGGACAATCGTCAACAGCTCGGACCAGAGCCAGCTTCAACAAGACCTCAATCGGTTAGCTGAGTGGGAGATGAGCTGGGACATGGAATTTCATCCCTTCAAGTGCCAGACCCTGTCAGTCTCCATAAGCAGATTCCCTCTAAACCACTCTTACGAACTGCATGGCCATATTCTTGAGCCAGTTTCCTCCGTAAAGTTCTTGGGTGTTACCATTCAAAGAGAGGTCCGCTGGGACGAGCACATTAACAGTGTGTGCAACCGGGCAAACAAGACTCTGGGTTTCCTAAGGCGCAATCTGAAGATCGGAAACTCAAGCGTGAAAGAAAAAGCCTATAAAGCCTTTGTCCGGCCTATTTTAGAGTACGCTTCTACAGTCTGGGACCCATTCACCCAGAAAAGCATCGACAGGTTGGAGGTGGTCCAGCAACGGGCAGCACACTTTGTCATGAACCGCTACAGAAACACCTCAAGTGTTGGCAGCATGCTAGAAACACTGGGCTGGTCTACATTGGAAGAACGGCGGCGACTATCCAGGCTCCCCATGTTGTACAATATAAAAAATGGGCTGGTCCACTGCTCCGGAATCAAACAGAAACTCGTTCATCTTCCCCCTAGACTGCGACGAAGCCACGACAGACACTTCCGGCTGGTAAAAACAAGAAAAAAGTAAAGGAGCTTCTCATTCCTGCCGAAGACAATAGGGGACTGGAACAAGCTTCCAAAAGCAACAGTTGAGGCGGCTACACTCGACACATTTGTGTCTATTGCCTCCTGTATTCCAACCCCCAGTTCATAACACCACTGCTGAGTCGCCCTTGCAACCAGTGAAGCATCCCATTAAAACCCATGCACAGTAACATCGCAAACCCCTCTGAAACATAGGAGCCAGAATGATCAATTCATTGATCGTGGGCCCTCAAAATAAAGAAGAAGAAGACGGTGCATAAATTTAGGTTGCTAAAGACAAGTGAGCACACTCAATATGCAGGGGTGCAATTTGGTGCATACTTGAATTAGGGGTGAGAAGTGCCAAAATTAGCCATTTTAATTATCAAAGACATCTTAAATTCAGAAACAGCGGGACGTAAACTAATGTTTTTCTATTTTTGTCACACTTGAGAGTACGCTTTTGCCTTAGATTATTCTCGCCCCTTAATTCTTTATAGTATCCAGAAGATTTTTTATAAATTCAAAATATAAGAGTGCATTTTATCACATATCTGAATAAATTTTTGCAACAGTCTACACTTAATTGGAGAGCAACAGAAGAGATCCTAGTTTAAAAATGTAGGTATCACTTAACTTTAGAACCATCATGTGCGCCCAGCAACCTCTACGACAGCAGGGTGACTCTGATATTTTAGGGGTTTAAAGATGTGATGAGGATATTTTCTTAATTATCATCTTTCAATGCAGGGTTGTTGGGAGTGGTGGGGAGCAAAACGGAATAGAGTTTGAACTTCTTGTGTTACGCAAAATAAATATATATTACTAAAAATAGTGAGGCTTTTTTTTTATTTGCATTATTTTGGGGAATATCATCATCAGTGGCACTTCAGCCCATGTGAGGCCCTGGCCTGCTCCACCACATCCTTCCATTCGGAACGGTCCATGGCTTTCAGCCTCCATGCGCGAACCCCCAACTTGAGTAAATACTTCTCCTCTTCTTTATGGGTATGTAAATTTAATTTAATACAGTGTCATTTAAGTCTTTAAACTTGTGAAAAAATCAATAAAAGTAGCGATATATGCGAACAACAGAAAAACGTGAAGTAAGAATGCAGCGGCCAGTACGATATTTATAACAGAATAGTATAACAAGCTTAGCCTTAAATTATTGATCATCAAATATATTGTAAGGACATCCACCTTATCTCAACTCGTTCTCAATCTACTTCATGTGGATGGTAACCTCGTTCACTCTGTCTCTCTCTCTCTCTCTCTTAATGCAACACTCAGGTAACAACACGTTGACTGTTAGTTAGCATTCTACTTTATTTGATCTGCTCGACATTCAAGACCTTGGAACTCTGTTTTGACTGCCCCGTGCTACTGTCTTCTCCTGTCTATCTTCTATCCTGTCTCGTGGACTGTCCGGCTCGCCCTCCGTCGGCTTAACTCTCCCCGGTTTCGCTCTCTCGGCTAACTCGGCCTTTCTCTCGGCTTCGCTCTGCTTAACTCCACCTCCAGTATAAGAATCCCCTCTTATAGGTCCACGAGCCGACCGACGTGTCTCTAGACTGATTACTTCCCCGTGCTATTCTAATGCCTAATTATTTTAGTGCCACAGTCACGATCGTGCTTTGTGGTCAGCCTTTGTACCGTGTGTTTTCCCTCTCACGCCTGCCCGATGACCTCCCCAGCCGTCTAACCTCTTGATTTATCCGAGTGCCCTGTCAAACGCGTGCTTTTCATGGTCTGTGGCGTCTACTGCAATCTTATGCGCGTGTGTTTCGTCAGTCCCCGACTGTGGGCCTTACCCCGCACCGTTGCCATCCCCTACACTCCGCGTCTTAATTTATCTGCTGTCACTGTCCAATTTGTGTCTCTTCGTTACATTGAAATCTGCTACGCGTGTCAATTAGCCAAACACCCCGGGCTGAACTCTCTACAATATTGGGCCTAGCTATATTTTATATATTACGGTACACTAATTGTAACCGGTTAAAGGCACTAGTTAATAAGCTTTTTAAAACTGTTTAAAATGACAATTTTGTAATTTTTATTTAAATAATACATTATATTGTTGAACACATTTTGTTCCGGGGGATGGGGGGCACTTGACTTTCCCAGAAGGGAGGGGCAGTGCCCTCCCGGAAAGATGGCTGAAAGAAACTCTGGTCACCCCCTTGTGAGGGTGTCACCTGGTGCGGTCCGCTAAACCGTAGTGACACTACAAGATGCATAACCCCAGCATGAGGACGTAGTAAAGCTTGTGTTGCAGGGCGGATTTCAAACATAATATCACTGACATGTTTTTGTCAGAGCGGTTGTTTTGCACGCTTTGCTGGTAATAAAGTATGAGTTGACTGAGATAGTAGAGAGCTGAGCGCAGAGCAGTAGAGTCAGTAGCGTGAGAGCTGTGTGATTAGACAGTTGACAGTTTAGTGTGAGGACGTGTCTTTCTTAATGATGGAATACTATAGATATATATGTGAAATTACATTCATGCAAGGATTATTTATTAATATTATCAATATAAAGTGTGTTCAATAAAGTACTGTAAGTTTAACCAGGATTCAGTATTCTTATTTGCGTGCCCGGATTATAAGTGGAAGAATGAAGAAGCCTTAGTCGGCATCCTGAAATATCAACATAACATAAGTAACCATACTACTGACATAACCCACAGCATAAGAAATAAGATCCCACGCCATGTCAGAGTAGGTGTGTTACAGTAAACTTACTCCACTCACTTTCCGCGTATATCCTGTTGGAGTATACGATAAAGAAGTGGGGCATTGGGGAAACTACATTTCTGTTCTCGAGGAAAAGAGGTGTTTATGAAGTTTACATTCGAAATATAAGAAAAATGTAAAGGTGCGAAAAGGTCTGAGGAATTGTGAAGTGTTGTATGAAAGAGCGTGTTATTTTTTTTATTTTTTTTTTATTTTTTTATATTGTTTTTTGTATCATGAACTGAATTGAATTTAGCTTTTTATTTTTTAAGTTTTTTTTTTTAATGACTTCGCTTTTATGAACAGTGGTAGTACATTTATAATTAGAATAAGGGTAATTCAAGGTTTTCTTTTTAATACTACGTAAAGTAAGATACATTGATTCGGTAGTTGTCACTCTACTCACATCTACCCATTTCTATTTGGACATAAAGGAATTCCCCAAGGCGGTCTCCCTGAAATGGAGAAAAAGCCGGGACGTATACAGACCGACCTACTCAGAGGGTTGTGTGCCCTATTAGCCAGGAGGAATGCGCCCGAAGACCTAAACAAGTACTGTTATCGATCACGTGAAGAAACCAATAAGTAATACAGAAATCAAGATGCAATTTTCACGATAAATGTTTAGCCTCTTAAAAAAGTTTTATTTTACAAAACAAAACTGATGTACTGTAGCTGAGTTTTTCATTTCTTTGAAACTCTTTAAAAAGACTAACAAATTCTTAAATATCTTTGACTTGTCATTGCTTCTTTGAGAACGAGATTTATATTACATTCTACTCACTGTGTTATTGAAATTCTGTTTCTAATTATAAGTAATAAAAAAATGGTAATCATTTAGCCTAAGATTTTCACAGTCAATTATTTATTAAAAATATAAACAAATAAAATAAATGACAGTCGCGGGACACTTTTCCAGGGGTCGCCTAAGACCATCTGAAAACACATATCCTTACAGCTATGAAGTAGCAACGAAAATAATTGTGTGGGTGGGGGGGGGGGGGGTCGCCACGACATGAGACACTGTTTTAAAGGGTCGCGGCACTGGGAAGGTATACAGCTATGAAGTAGCAACGAAAATAATTGTGTGGGTGGGGGGGGGGGGTCGCCACGACATGAGACACTGTATTAAAGGGTCGCGGCACTAGGAAGGTTGAGAACCACTGCGATAGTGGAAGGATGTGTTTGACAGTTGTTGGAAATGGGTCTCTCTACAGAGCTATGTTTTGTGAAAAAATGTCATGCCGTCTAACAAAACCTACTATCTTAGGGCGCCTTTTCAATTGATATTTAAAGATTGGGTTGTTGTTTTTTTCGTATAAATCCTTTATAAAATGTAATATCGAGCAAAGGAATGTAGGGCTGAGAATTTAATAAAGCATGCATACAAGTACAAGTAGCGCACTTTATAAGAATCACATTTAGTGCCCTCCCCCCCCCCCAGGCTCGCCATCAAAATTTTTTCACGCCCCTGAACTACATTAATATTCTAATGACCCCACCTGTTTTAAGCTGAAAATTAACTTAACGGACCATTTAAAAGATAATATTATGCACCAAACGCAAATTTGCGATATTTTTTTAAGAATCTCATTTAGCGCAGTTATCGCGAATTTCAAAATTGATTTTTAGGGTTTGTGGGTCGGAGCTGAAAATTTGATAGAATTTTTTTTCATCGGCATTAAGTTTTTTAGTCTGTGTACCAAGTTTCAGCTCGATATGGTGACGGAAAGTGCGTCAATTAGCCGTCCAAACATTTTGCCACCCCAAAAAAAAAGTGTAGTTAATATAAGTATAAGGGATTTAGAAATGAAACCCATTTTTCAAACATTTCAAGTTCAAGTCATTTTTTTTGGTAATAGTCTGACCACATTAAGTAGTGGCCGACACCAAAACATGCCTGTCCGTACTCTTTGTCAACAGAACATGCCTGTTTGTACTGTTTGTCATCAGAACATGCCTGTTTGTACTGTTTGTCACCATAACATCCCTGTTGGTCACAGAATCTGCTTACACTAGAACATGCATGTCCAAACTGTTTGTAACCAGAACATGCCTGTTTGTACTGTTTGCCACAGAATCTGCTTACACCAGAACATGAATTTCTGTACTGTTTGTCACACAATCTGCTTACACCAGAACATGCCTGTCTGTACTGTTTGTCACAGAATCTAATATAATACTAATGGGGGCTCAAAGACAAATGAAAACATGAATAGCTCATTCAAGAACCATCAAATTTTAAAATTGTCATACAAAATATTGTGACAGGTTTCACCTATGCAGGCCATATTTAGCGGTACTCCAGGTGTACATACAAATATAGCCCCCATAAAATCACACTAACCTTTGATTAAAATAAATAAAATGGAGTCAATCAAGTATGAACTTTCCAAGTCTTGCACCAAAAAGGGGTTAGAAAATTATGCTAAAATATAGTTATAAATATCTGCCCTCAGGCTCTCTAAAGATTTCACCACCATCAATGAGCCACTATTTATTTTTAAACTCATAATTAAATTAAAAGAAATGTTTCTGTCAAACTAAAATAATTATTCAAAGTTTACATGCGTTACAAAATAGAATTTTAATCCATTGAAAAGAAGAGGTAACTTACAATCCATGACATAAGAACGTGTCCAAGTGGGCATGTAAATGACAATAACATGTTCAAGAGGCATGTAAATGACATAAAATGTGCAAAAGTGGGCATGTAAATGACATAACATGTACAAACTTGGGCATGTAAATGACATAAAATGTACAAAAGTGGGCATGTAAATGACATGAAAACATGTACGACAATGGTTATGTAATGACATGTGATTAAATGTAATCATCATATTCAAATGTAGTGCTTCCACTGTTTACATCCGCGCTATCAAGTATATTTACAGCAAGATAGTGTTTAACAATTGGCTGCAAAATTGAATAGTGCATCAATGTTTAACTTATAAAAGCATTCATTATCTGTGGCTTTAAAGAGATGAATCACTTAATCATTAATACCTTCTTACCAAACAATGATTAAATTCATGTCTAAAACATCAGGTTAACAGTTCAGAACTAATACAATTTTTATAAAATGATGCTCTAACACTAGCATAGAAGACTTCCATTGGGCCGGAAGAAAAGTTAGAATATCGGTAAGAAACACCAACGGATCATCTTTTCTTTTAGGAGCTTCTATTTTCAACAGTGGGGCTACTTTATTTTTAAAAAATTACTGAATCAAAAATAACATTTTGAGCTATTTCTTACCCTCTCTGTTATTGACGTGCTTTTGAGAATGAGAGTCATGTTTGTTTCTAAAAAAACTTGCATTAACATTCTTAAGGACTGCTGGCCTTTACCTCAGTTCTTTTCTTTATTGCTCAGTAGCCTTTTTCCACATACACCTTGGACACTGCATTTTTCACCCAACATTGTATAGACTAAACTTTCAAACAATAATTCTAAACTAAAAGTAGGCCGTGCAGATTAAATTATGGCCCTTTGGTCAACTTCAAAGATACACTGATGCATTTCATCAAGATAATAAACTTTCAAATATCCACTTAAACTTTTTTTCAAATTGTAATACAATATTCCAATCAGAAAATAATATAGCCTATCCAATGTCTTACATTTCTGTTTCTTCCTTTTCCTCCCTGCTCGAGCACTCTTCCCACCTCGTTTGCCTTTCGGTTTAGCCTTTTATCCCCTTCCTCTTTTTCTTCTTTAACTTTTTACTCCTCTTTCTTTTCAGCATCCTCTTAATTAACCCCTGTTATTTCCTCTTGCTTTGTCATTTATTCTTGCCATTTCTTCATCGACCACCCCAGTATCTGTTAGTTTATCCTCTACATTTTGGGACTTTGCCTTATCATCATCTGCTTGCTCATCACCTGATTCAAATTTTGCTTTTTTCAGAGGTGGAGATGTCTCTTTGCCTTCTTCATCAGTTGCAGAGTGTTTTTCTGCCTTTGCTTCTGAAGATTCTTTACTTGGCTTGTCATCCCACTTCTTTTCATCAGATTTTCTTTCTTTTTGTTTTTTCTTCTCTGGCTCTTTACTTTTCACCTTTTTCCTGGCCTCTGCCTCAACCTTTCGTTTTTCTCTCAACACCCTGCGCTCCTCTTCTTTTTGTCTTTCTACTTCCTTCAGTTTCTCTCTGGCCGTCCTCTACTCCTCTTGCTGTCTCCTCTGTTGAGCCGTTATCCAAGTGCCATCATCATCTTCTTGTTCCCCCCTCACCAAAATCACCTCGCAAGGTTGGGCTAAACTGACGATAACTGAAGATAAAACACATTTCAGTCATCATTAACTTTTACTTTAAAATCACCGTCTCATGTATGAAAATAAGAAAAGATTCCAAGGAACAAGGGATATTTCTGACCTCAACTACGCAAGCTGCAGTTTTAATAAATAATTCATCATCATCATGTCCCTTAGTCCTTTGACCGATGGGGCGCCATAGATGACATGTGAACTATCCTCCTCCATTGGTCTCTGTCTTCTGAACTGCGCACAGCATCGCCCAGTGTTAGTCTTGCCCACTCTTTGATGTTATCCTCCCATCTTTTTCTTCCTCTTCTTCTCCCTCCTCTTGTGGTGCCCTGCAATATTTCTTTGGCAAGCCCTTGTTTCCTTGTTACGTGGCCGTACAATTGTAGTTTAATAAATAATTATCAAAGACACAAACAATTGCTGTTTGTAAAATAAAGCATTTTGGGCTTTAAGTGACATATGAATCAAACAAACATGTTTGGATAACAAGCATTCATCAGTGAAAATAACATGACTTTAAGAGGTTCAGTTACATATCATAATCAGTAGCCTATCTTTTGAATAAAGCAATACCAAAGAAGAGCAGAAAAGACAGGAAGTGGGTATATAGTATTTCAAAGATTGGAAACGATTTTGCAGAAAGGTAAGTTTGAGAATCTTATTTATGCCATATGTAGTCAATATATCAAATATTGCAAACAATTTGCTCTTCATATGCATAGTTTCTAATACACTCTTGACATTAAAAAAGGGAGGTGTTATACACAGTCGGGTGGGAATAAGGCTCAACCTTATTCCCAGCCGATAAATGTTTTACTACCGATAGCAATTTAAAAAAAAAAAAAAAAAAAAAAAAGAATGTTGCGGAATTATGGGCTGCATTGAATCTATAATTTTATAAATATTTTGACAGATTTTATTATGATAGTGCTATTATTATACACAGTAGACTGTTTATAACGCTCAGCATAACTCCCAGCCGATAAATTGTGAACTACCGCTAGCCATAGGCGTAGCAAAGGGGGTGCGGATCTCACCGGGTGTCACCTTCGCCGGGGGTGACACTCAATTGAAAAATTGCATATTTACAGAGCACACACTGCTCGGTCCAACCGATTTTCATAAAAGGATAACCAATCACATAGAAATTCTCCACACATGTAACCAATCCAAATGCGTCCTTTATTAAAAGTTATATGTTGTTACGTCAAAAATGAGGTAACCCTATAATAAGGTCAGAAAAACCACGTTTAAAAATGACTTTTTACCCATTTATAGGTTTAACCAGTGACGTAGATGGGGGAAGCGGACCACAATAGGTGACACCATCCCAGTGGGTGACACCATCCCAGTGGGGGACACCCAATATAAAAATTGCATATTTACAGCGCACACACCTCTCGGTCTAACGGAATTTCATAAAAGGATAACCGATCACGCGCTAATTTTCCACACGTGTAACTAATCCCAAATGATGGGTCAGAAACACCTTTTTGAACATTACTCAACGCCGATTGAAGTGTTCGGTAACTTTCATAAATGATAGGAATTAATATTTATCTAAATTCATAGAAATAAAGCTTTCCACTGAAACCAAATATGATATGGTCGGAGGATTCTAAGTAAATAAATCGAATAGGTAAAAATTAAATCCTTAATAATGAATTTTTACCCATTTTTAGGGTAAATAAAAATAATGTTTTACAAAACTTTCTAATAATTTTTAATAATTAATTTAAATTTTTTTTTGTAATTTTTTTTTTTTTAAATGGTTTTTAAAACAAATTTATCGAAACCCAGAAATACGGAAAAATAAATATTTTCATCGACCTTTCACTTGCATCACCTCTTAACATTATAGCAAGATTGTCATAGAGCACAAGATCTTGTACATGCTGTCTGTTGTTTTGTTCGCTGACGAAGACTTTCCGCCAAAACGTTCGTTGTTTTGTTGCGTTCCTTTTTTCAGGTTTAACCCTATTTTGTTTTACTCGTTTTATATTGTGCTACTAGGGTGACCAAACGTCCCGTAAAAACGGCATTGTCCAGTTTTTTTTTTACGATCGTACCCGTTGTCCCGAAAAAGTCTCTCGGGACGATTAAATGTCCCGTTTTTTTAATCAAACACATTTTCTAATCACCAAAACTTCCTAATTTAAAATATAACTTGAAATAATATTTTGGCTAGCTGTGTAGCCAGTGCCAGTAGTGATGTGGGCTCACGTGATGGCTGCACCGTTCCCTCTCCCCCAGTGTCACTGCCATAGATCTTGTATGTGAATGTATGGCGAAAGATACGAGACTTGAAGCCGCAGGGGGGTGGGAGGGGGAGGACGTAACTGTGCAGAAAACAATTTTGATTACACGACCGTTACATGTAATGTGTAAGTCTTATGTGTGATCCCTACCGGCCTGTTCGTGTCAGAGTTACAGCTGTTTGTTTTGGATGTTGAACTTTATCATTAAATGTTATATTATCTTCTCGTGTAAAACATAATTATGCCCAAGTGTCAATGTAAGTTTATGGATGAGTATTCCAAAGAATAGAACTATATTAAAAAGGGACGCTATGAAAGTGAAGCCGAGTGCACAGTTTGCAATAATGCAGAGGCGTATCGAGGGAGTTTGGCGCCTGGGGACAAGATTCGCGCCCGGGGACAAGATCCATTTTAAAGCGCCCCCTTTTCTTTTTTTCAACTCTCAAACCCATTATTTTTACCAATAATATAATATCAAAGCACATTTTGGCGCCCCTAACTATTACTATCTGTCCCCCTTGCCCCCCTCGCTACGCCTCTGCAATAATGTTTTTAGTATTGGTCACGGTGGACGTTCAGACATAAAACAACACATCACATCCAGTGAAACATAGGAAAAGACTGGGTGCCCCAAATAGATTTCTAGGTTAGATTTCATAGCTAAAATCTTTAACTGGTATCCCCCCACCACCGCCCCCACCCCAAAAAAAAACAACAACAACACAACCGTCCTTGAAAGCGTCCCGTTTTTTCCAAATCATGATTTGGTCACCCTATGCTAACCTGATTGCAGTCTCTTCCCTTACTACCGTTTTGCTAGGTACACCGCCACAGGGTAAGCAGGCCTAGGTCCATGGTTTTGCTAGGAACACCGCCGTGGTGCACGCAACCACTTCGTATAAAAATGGCAGCGCCCACGAGTAGAACTGTAAATGTTGAGAATGTCGAATATATTAATTACAGAACACCACTGGCTTCTCGTTATGCCAGCTCTGAAATGCTTAAGAACTTTGGAGATGTGAAAAAATTCTCAACTTGGAGACAGTTATGGCTTTATTTGGCTACAGCAGAGAAGGTAAAAAAAAAAACTTCCAAAAGTAACGGCACGGGATTGTGTTGAGAGTTTCGAGGTCGAAGTGACTATTTCGGACCCCGGCTACCAGAAGTGAGAAGTTGGGATTAAAATTTTTTTTAAATATTATTATTGGTTTGTAAGATAAAATTTGGTATCGAATGAAAGATAATTAAATGGACTATACATTTGTAAACTTAATTCTTCTCTTTAACTAAAATAAACTACAAACAAATGATACCGGTATCCGAAAAGCACTTAGTCAAAATGGACCCCGACAGTCCAGACACGCATCTCCCCTATACGGACCCGGCATGGGTGCCACTTTTCCGGGTTATCCTGGAATTCCGGATTCGTGAAGTTAAATATTTTGCAGCTCCGGATTCGCAAGATTTTATATTCTCTCGCTCCGGATTCACCAGTTCAATTTATTCAAATACAGATTCTGTCTGGGTTGTTTTTGTTTTTTTTTAAAATCGTGTAACAGAATCCGCGAAAGCCTATTTAAATTTAGCGAGAGCGGGTTCGCTAAAAACCGGGAAAATTCCTTGAACATGGACGTTAATCGCTGATCTCGACTATCTTTAGCCTTTCTGTTGCCAGAGTGCTAGTGGTTTCCCCTTGGGCATGTGTTTTGAGCTCTACAAGTTTCGATTACCGTACTACTTCGATAGACCAGAAATATTTCTTTTCTGTTAACATCGCCGATCAAGGGATATTTGAAGTGTTTGGGTAAGCAAACTGTAAAATTTAGTAAATATAATTGTTGGGTAACCATTATTATAAATAGAAAACTACTCGTCCAAGCGCTGCCTAACATGCACACTTTGTAACTTTGTTATGTTTTACTGTATCAGTGTTTGCAGGCGCCATGTTTTTTTTTTAGAAGAGCTAGACAGCGTTTACATTTTTTAAAAGACTTCTTAAGTTCTCTTTACATTTAATTACGGAGTAAGCCTTCTAATTTTAAATAGGCTAATATTATTAAGTTATTTTTATCCATTCAGTTGTGAGCCTAATGTAACTGTATTTAGTTAGTCTTTATTTATTAGTTATGCACTCCTGTGTTCTGATTCTGGGTATACTTTACTGTAAAGTACTTGACGGTAATTCTACTATTACTATTATTCAAAATACTCTGTATTACCTTGTGCCAAAGTTTAATACTGGTATAATATAGAATATAGTCTATATTATTATATATGCCTTACTATAAATTATAAATATGATAATATATTTTATTTTGTTTCAATATTCAGGATCTAGGCTCAATAAAATAATGTAATGCCCAATAGTTCCCTTAAAGAACTGATGGGCACGACAGCAATCATAATTGAGCAAGTCATCACTGCTATATTATGCTGGAAATATTGATATCAAGTATTCAAGGGGAAAGTGTTTATGATGATACCAGCTTTATCACCTATCTTAAGTGTCCACTTCTGCAACTTCTCAATTTATGCGTCAAATTATGAAACTCTTACACTAGTGAGTTTTAAAGTAAAGATACCAAATTTTTTCGTACTAACCCAACAATAATATTTTAAATATTTTTAATAAACCCAACCTCTCACTTCTAATACCGGGTCGAATAGCTCTGAGTAGCCCTTTCAATCAGTGACATATCCTCTTCAACACCGGGCACAGAAACATTGCAACTCCCATCTACATGCTTAGTAATATAGGAGCCAGAATGATCAATAAATTGATTGTGTGACTTAATGTATAGAAGAAGAAGAAGGAAAAGTAGTAAAAGTCAAGTAAAATTTGACAAATTATTTGTCTCCCAAAAAAGAGATGGAATAAGTGATAAGTCTTAACCCATTTAATACGTTTGGCCCCCAATGTGGGTCACCGCGATTTCGGCCGAGTACGTTTGGCCACTCTCTGCATCACCACTGGTTTGTTTCATTTTATTAGTATTACGACTTTTTCCATTCAACTATTTTATTAATAGCTTATCAAACTTTTATTCAGATGAGTTTCCACTTGCTTTGTGTGAAATTTCAAACGGATTAAACCACGTTTAGTTTTGTGTATTCTGTGCTTGATTTTTTCAGTTAAAAAATTTGTAAACAAAAAACAGCTGATCGAAATGGCTTCATCGAGTAATGCTGCTAGTTCTAATCGATCAAGATTTAGGTCCATCGCTGCAGATGAAGCAAGTAAATTGATAACTTGGATGATTCAAGTTCAAATGATGATAAATCTGACGACAGTGATTAGGAAAATTTATTATTTGACGAAACAAGTGATGAGGAATATATTCCTCCGATTACAAAGGGACAAAAATTATCGTTGGAAAGGGGAAAGGGAATAAATTCATAATTTGACAATTTCTGGAGCTACTGCAATGAAATTTTCCAGTTGTTTTGGATATATAATAAGACTCATTTTTTTTTTATCGGCAGCCTGAAATTTTCGTATAACGCAAAGTGTTACTAATATATTCAGTCAATCCTCCTAGGCATAACTCTAATTTTCTAGTACTAGTATTTCATATTAAATATTATACTAGTAATAAAAATATGTAGCCTAAGTGAGACTGCTTCTATGGGCTCTTGTGAGGGAGGGGGGAGTCAGTTGCATGTTTCAATTCTTCATATAGACTTATAGTTCCCCAATTTAGAGAGATCTTAAAATAATGTGAAAGCTTGGAAGGGTATTATTTAGCTTCTTTTAAGCACTCTGATATTTCACCTGGTCCAGAAATTTTCTGCATGAAATGGTTGCAGGGCTATGCCATGCCACAGTGCTTTGATTCAAAGAGGCGGCCATGTAAGAGATGGGGAGGAGCAGCAGTATATAGAAATCGAAATATAAGGGGCGGCAGCGGATTTGACTAGCAAACCGAGGGTCCTAGGTTCTAATCCTGGTGAAGGCTAGAATTTTTTCCTGGTTCTTGAGGGTTTCCCTTAGCCTACCCAGCTCTGGTGAGTACCTGGCATTAGTTTGGGAAAAGTAAAGGTTGCTGGCCTTTGTGTTGGCCACACACTCAGCTAATATGCCTTAGCCACAGAAACTTGTGGCTTCAATAGCCCCATGGGTAGGCCAACATGATCTGAAAATCATTTACTTTTCGAAGACTTGCAATCATATGAATATACCAAGGGGTCCCTCAGACAGAAATTTGTGACCAGCCAAAATCTGAGCATAATTCCAAGCATCAGCAGACCAAGATTTTTGAATAACGATGAGCGTTGTGCGCACAGCTGTGGGTATAATCACTTCGTTTCATTATTAAAAGTATTTTTAAAGTAGAATACCATCTTATTTAAAAAAAGCAACAACCATTAATTAAATTCAATTATTAATGATAATTATTTTTAAAAAGTAACATATTTTCTGGAGTATGAGATGACTTTTTGACCCATGAAAATCTTTTCAAAAGTCTGGGGTCATCTTATACGCCGGGAGTTGTCTTATAAGCTGGTATACGGCATGCTGAAACTTCAGGGACAGGGGCCCTCTAGTTCAAGTTTGGTTGACAGCTTAGAAAACAAACAGCATGGCAGCTCCCATGGGTTTATTGTCTTATCCTACTTTTTAGCTTTAGAGTGAATTGGAAAAGTTTAATCGACTTGCACTGTTTTATGTTTACATGTTTGATGACAAACAGCCTTATGTTTATAAGTGACAGTTTTCCTGCTAAATACCTGCACGTCGTAAGCATTTGAATAAAATTACCGTATTGAAATCAAGTCTGATGTTTTTAACGTTTATTTGGTGTGCATTGGAAGAGGGGTAGTGTTACACGGTTAGTATAGCCCAAACCCTATATTTTAACAGGAAATTTAGGGGTCGTCTTATAAGTCCAGCCGTCTTATGCGCCGGAAAATACAGTATAATTAAGGAATCCTTTGTCATTCACAGCGCCATTGTGGTAAAAGAGAACTCTTCTGTCATCAAAGAAATGCTTGTGTGTTCCCAATAGGATGTTATTTAATTAAGTCTTAAGTCTAGGTGTCCGCTAATGCCGCAATTTCTTTCTAAAACAATAGTGGGTTTTCACTAAGAGGTAACAGCTTGGGTCTGATATACTCAGTGATATTTTGCTTGCTGCGCGTGTGCCCTCAAAATGGGTTAATAATTCATCAAATGACCCCACTGTAAACTGAAGCCTCTGAGTCTGACTAAAGTGTCTATTTTTTTACCTTACTTTTACTGTAAAAAATTGCTTTAGGCCTGAAGCTGGGGAAAAAAATGAAAAAATCTGGCCACACATCTGTTGAATGGACAGTAAACAAACGTATGGATCAACTGGTTTTTTAATACGATTTTTCATATTAAAAATCCACTTCAAACCAATAAAAATAAATAACTAACTAATTGAAAACAATAAATATTTGTTCTATTAACCATTGAAGGTTTTAATGTAGTTCCATCAATTAAATATGAAGTTTTTAATTTATTGCACTATAATTAATTTTTTTCACTAAAATTACCTAGGCCTACTTAATAAATAAATAAATACAAATATTGAGTGGTCTAAGTAAAAAAAACTAAAAGGTTTGGAAGTTTCTCTTTGAAATAAATTATTAATGGATTAGCGACATCAGTTTTGACAAAAGTTATCTACCCTGTCATACAGGAGCAAATATTTGTCTATGCACCCAAAGTCCAGTGTTTAGATTCCCCAAAGTGAAGTCACTGAGCTTAAGGTGAGACAACTCTTGGCAAAGTCCATGGAGGTAACATCACTTTAACCCAACCATGTGTATGATAACTTTTCCATTTTATGCGGAGCATTATTCACGTCATAAACTAAATCTAACTATTGATAAATTTAATATGAAATAAATTAAAATGAAAATTTCCATTCAGTTTTATAAAAATTTAACTTACAAGGTTCAAAAGAAATTATTTTGAAAGTAAAATCCTTGCTGATACCCAAAGATGAACACTGGAAAAAAAGACCCCTTCTTCCACTTTCTAGAATCAAATAAAAAAGTTAGAGAAAAACTTTTATCATACAAATACAGAGATAAAAATGAAAATCTTTTAAATACAGAACTTTGCCCGACAGTTGACCTGGCGAACCTTCATGACTTAAATAATATAAATATCATGGAAGACATCGCCGTCCCTGTCGCTAACTTGACCTCGGCCATATTAATGTCATGGCTTGTCAAATTGATTAGGTCAATTTCAATTTTCAGTTTAACTTCAAAGTAATTTAAATCTATATTAGGATTAGGCCTATTAGAAAGATCTCCTTCAGGCATTTGGTCATGGAAATTCCACTTACTTCTAGCTTGCAGTCTGGTTTAATGTTAGTAAAAATATAAATGAACAAATTAGGATAATGCGAAATGTTCTGGTAATAATGTCAAGACAATGAACTGCAACAGCACTTTGATAAGTTAAGCTTATTAACTTTATTATCTCTGCCTACCTGTAAGAATGTCATTATTAAATAACTTGACAGAATTCGTGCTATACAAATAATTGTATGTTGATGTTGCCATTAAATTGGCATAAAATATATATTTCAAAAATGCTTTTTTTAACCCATTAAAAAAAAAAAAAATCAATATTCTTTTCAAGGAACTTGGCTTGGACATAAGTGATGAGCAGCTTGAAGAAATGAAAGAGAACATCTATAATATTGATTTTAAACGTGCAGCAAAAGAAGAGAAAAAATATCGGCATGATGTGATGGCACATGTCCACACGTTTGGTGCAGTATGTCCAAAAGCTGCTCCTATTATTCATTTGGGTGCAACATCGTGTTATGTTGGCGATAACACTGTGAGCAAAATATTTTTATTTTCAAAATGATTATTTTAATGTTTAGAAATTTCCTGTTGTCACTATCAAGTTCAAGTCTGATTGAGGAATTGAACTAATTTTGTGTGGGAAGCATACTGTCAAAAAAAGAATAATGTCAAAGATAAATTTAAAAGACAATGTTATGGAATAGTTTTTATAAACAGGACTATATTTAGCTTGTTAGATGGACAAGGAAGAGATTCTAGTTAATTTGTTACTACTAAACTTTATGGGAAATGTAAGTTTCTTTATTAATTTCATGTGTATATTATGTTTTATATTTATGCAGGATTTGATTGTACTAAGAGATGGTCTTGAAATTCTTAAGCCCAAGGTAAATATATTTGATCCCATGTTTGATTTTGATACAGTTAACTTTGTTTTACCTTGGTTGAGGACCACATATTTGTTTTTGTTCACCATCTGTTACTTTAAGATTAGAAGTTTATTTGAATGTTTATTAGATGTCGTGCCATATTTTAATAAATCTTATTTTATGTGCCAGATTGCTTCTTGCATCAATGAGTTGTGTAAATTTGCATTGAAGAACAAGTCCCTTCCCTGTTTATCATACACTCACTTGCAGTAGGTTCTATTTCATTCTTTTGATAACTGTGATAATTTAAATTTAAAAACTTCTTTTCTCCTTTCAAATCCATGGGGTTTGTCTGTGAGTTTGTAGCCTAATTTTATTTTAACATAAGACTGAGTGAGCTCTCTCGGTTAATTGTCTGACTCATGCTGACCTGAAAGGTCACCCGAGTTGTTGACACAGAGTGGAAGCTCTGGTGGGATTTTGTAAGCATTCTTTGTTTTAAATTCTACCTCTTTCCATAATTTAAAGATTACAATTTTAATACAAAAAAAGTAGAATATAAATAATTTTTTATGTCATTGAAGAGATTGCACAAACAATGAAGTAGAAAGTAATGTCAAATTTGTTAAAATGCAATACGCAAAGAAATTATTTACAGAAATTATATTTTTATTTTCTATTTATTATCAAGAGTATTTAAAATGTGTGCTTCAGAACTTAAATGACCATCACCACCCTACATAATACAAAATATTTAAACCAATCAATATGAATTGTCAATGTGAACATTTTACTACCTTTGAAAAACATATCTCTTTGGAGAAAAGATAGCACAAAAACTGTATGAAAAGAATAATATAAAGGGATTGCATTCAAGATTTTTTAACCTAATAGAAAGAAAATCATCATCATCATTGGCACTACAGCCCATGCCCTGGCCTGCTCCACCACATCCTTCCCTTCGGATCGATCCATGCCTTTCCGCCTCCATGCGCAAATCCCCAACTGGTGTCAATAATTCTACATCATCAAACCATCTCAGTCTTGTGCAACCAGTGAGCCGTCTGCCCCTGGGCTTCTGCCTGTATATCACTTTTGCTGCTCTACAACCAGGCATCCTTTCAATATGTCAAGCGCAGTCTGCCTTTTAGAAAGAACAGGATATGTGAAATTTTGAATGAAAATACAGCACAATCAAAAGAATCTTTCGGATAAAAGGCTGGTCATCAGACAAAACAATTTTTAAAATGAGAATGAGAAAACTTAAATATAGCTTGCAAGTGACAGGAATAATCATTATTGTAGTGAAAATTCATTCAAGCCTTGACATGTCCCATTTTTACTTTTTCTTTTATATAAAGTGCTTATGAATATGATCTATTTATTATCAGTGTATGTTATTTAATTATCATTTATCATTAATTCTATCCAATTTTTAGAATACCATGCTGTAGTCAATTTGACACAACTCCAATATACTAACTCTGGTTGTTATTTGATAGAGCTGCTCAGGTATCCACAGTTGGTAAAAGGGCTTGCATTTGGGCTCAGGAGTTGCTCATGGATCTTAAAAATATGGAGAGAATCAGTAGTGAGCTACGTTTTCGTGGTGTGAAAGGCACAACTGGAACACAAGCAAGTTTCCTGACCTTGTTTGAAGGGGATGCCAGTAAGGTAGAAAAATTGGATCAGCGTGTCACAGAACTGTCAGGTTTCAAAAGGTGAACAGTTTTTAATAACCTTGTATGGGTCTGTAAATAAATTATACTTCCTTAGAGAGTAAGGGTGTAAGTTTTTTGTGGTTTTTTTATTAGCAAAAAAAATTTGTATATGCGTAGTACAGATTTTAATTAAATTCATTAAATTTATGAATACATAAAAGGGAGAGGGGTGTATTCCATTAAATATTTCATTATTGTTTAATATACACTTTTCAGTCATTTCATCATTTGTGGACAGACATATCCCCGAAAGGTTGATGTAGAGATACTATCAGTGTTTGCTAGTTTTGGTGCAACAGTGCATAAGGTATATAGTCCATTTGAAATGCATTGCTAAAGTGAAATATTAATTATTTTCATTTTTACCATTTTATTCCAAGCAGTTATTGGAAGAGCCTCTTCATTTTTACTTTCATGTCTTTAAGTAATCTTAAACACTTGAGCTAGATGGTGTTAAAATCCTTCACCGCTGTTCAATTGATATTCACAAGATTTTATGCATAAAGTATTATTTGAAGTTGGGATTTTTAAGGGAATTTCTTAAAAATGTTTGCACTTTATCATGGCACTTTCTTTCAATACATCTGTTCCAAAAAACTTTAACTGAAAATAAGATTTGATTTATATACTTCTTTTTAATTTGCAGATCTGCACAGATATTAGGTTACTAGCAAGTTTTAAAGAGCTTGAGGAACCTTTTGAAGCAGAACAAATAGGTGGTTTGATTTTTCCCCCTTTAGATCAGTTAAGTGTCCAAAGGAAATATTTCATTCTTTGTACTTTACGCCTCTTCAAAATGTTTTGTTCAGGGTTTTTTATTTATATTATTTTTAAAACATTCATATCTTTACTACTAGCATTTAATTATTTTTAAAACATTGATATCTTTACTACTAGCATTCATCATTACTTTTCCTTGAGACAGAAATGAAAATGTTTGAACAATTTTTACATAATACGCTTAAAATTTAGAGATTTTTTACGCCTGAAATAGCCTTATGAAACCTTGTGAAGTACTTATTCTGTTAGTGAAATACTTAAATTATTATGACTTCAGATGTGCTGTATTGAAAATCTGTATAT
Organism: Lymnaea stagnalis; assembly: GCA_964033795.1. NCBI lineage: Eukaryota > Metazoa > Mollusca > Gastropoda > Lymnaeidae > Lymnaea > Lymnaea stagnalis. The sequence continues at coordinate 1,872,277 of CAXITT010000017.1, forward strand.
AAAAAAAACTTCTCACTTGAAAGGAATTTACATCTGCATAATTATTGTGTATTTATAGCATTGCCTGATGATAAATGGCTAACTATCTCTTTTACTTTTTTAACCAGGCTCAAGTGCTATGCCATACAAACGTAATCCCATGAGAAGTGAAAGATGCTGCTCGCTGGCCAGACTACTTATTAGTTTAGTTCAGAATCCTCTGCAAACAGCTTCAGTGCAGTGGATGGAGAGAACCCTTGATGACAGTGCCAATCGTCGTGTTGTACTCCCAGAGGCTTACCTGGCTGCGGATGCCATTATTATTACTCTTCAAAACATTTTCGAGGGTTTGGTTGTCTACCCTAAGGTTAACTTGCAATGCACTTTTTAAGATCTGTTTGATTTCACAATAATTACTGGTACTTAATTTGCTTTCAAATTTTATTGGCATCACATGCTTATCACTCATAGAATTCTGTTATTTTTTAATTTCTTTGGTATTTATTTTTGAACAATTATGACAGTTTAACATGACTTAGTGAAGAAAGCATGCTACAAGATATAATAATATATCAGTACAATTCATGTGTCTTCAATAAACAACAACTTAGAAATACTTTAGTTTGCTGAACAAATTTTCAATTTGATTAGTGTATGATGATGCTTATCTTTAAAATGGACTTATGACTTATGGTTTCCCTTATAGTTATAGTCCAATGTAAATATATTATTTTACGCAGGTGATACAGAAAAGACTTGATGATGAGTTGCCTTTTATGGCAAGTGAAAACATTATAATGGCTGTGGTAAAAGTAGGGGGAAATAGACAGGTGAATGATATTTTCACAGTGAATATTTGTTGTCTTTCATTTTTAGCTGTTTTGCTGAGTTTGAATAGGTTATCTTTGAATTCTGACTTTTTTTCAAATACACGTACAGACAAGAAACTGGTTTAATTATTTCTAAATTAACATTTTTATTTATGTAAAGGTTCCCTATGGGGATGTAAATGTTTACCGACACATTAACAAGAGCACTTACTCAAATATTGCTAATTTTAATTTGTTCTGTCTTGGTTACAACTGCAATTAGTTATCTGAACTAAATTTTGTTTTCATCAGGAGTGTCATGAAAAAATTCGTAGCCTAGCCATTCAGAGTGCACATGTAATGAAACATGATGGGCTTCCATGTGATCTGATGGATAGAATTAAAGAGGATCCATATTTTACAACCATTTTAGACACCCTGGACACCTGTGTGGACTCAAACTCTTTCATTGGAATGTCAACCCACCAGGTACTTATCGAAATATTTTTTTCTTCTGGCTAAGATTAATACTCAATTCCTTGAACCAGTGGTTCTTTATTATAATATTGAATGTGATTTTGCTTTATGTCAAGCAGTGAATCAATTTAACTGGTAAACTACCATAAGCCGCCAGCCGCAGGGCGTTTCTTTTGTTATGGCCATGAGCCGCTGGTAGCGCCAACGTTTGTATCGTAGTCAACATGACCTAGATTTAATTTGGCCAAGCCGGTTTTTCATTCTGGTAGCCAATCAGTTAAGCTATGTAGAATTTCTTTAAGATTCGTCAGCAAATGTTATTTTTTCATAGGTTGACAGATTTATAGAAGAAGAAGTGAATCCAGTGCTGGTGAAGTACCGAGACATTTTTACAAAAGCTCAGCTGCTTGAAATTTGAAGTTATTGGTAAAAATTAATGTAGTATTTGGACATTCTTTGATGTATAAACAGAGTGAATAAATGGATTGGTAGTGGTGTTTTTTTTTTAAACTTTAAAGTAAAACAAAAGTGTAACTTAAAGACTATTAATGACAGGATATGTGACAGGTTGAAAAACAACCAATTAAATGAATGTTATTATGACAGCCAAACAAGGAAGAGTAAGCCATCAGCATTGCTTTTGGTTACTGCTAGTACCAATGTTTGGTTTAAAGATTTCTGTTCCACTAAATCTTAAGATTCAAACAAATGAACGTGTGCACAAAATTATATTTAAGTTGTTCAAATATTCCACCATTTTTTATTGTAAACCCTTTTCGTTGTAAAAAAAACAATCATGTAAATTGAAATTTAAAAGGGCATTGAAAATAAATTTTCAAATATAATGCATTTATTATCATAACATTTAAATTGAATGATTCAATATTGGAAGAGTTTTTTGCTCAACTGTTTGCAAAATTTACATGTTTATACTACCTTTCTAATGACATTGCATTTTTTAAAAACATAGAAATTTGGTAATTGCTTCTACATTTTCCTTGTCGGGTTTTATTTTTTTATATCAAGGGGTGCAATATGTACTTGCAGGAAATTAAATTAAAGCATGTTAATCACAGTATTTCTTGGTGTTGTGCAATGTTGTATTAGGTTTGTCCATTTTTGTGTTTTGTTCTCAATGTGATAGAGGACCATTTAATTTAGACTTCAGTTACTCTTGGGTTGTGGCGAATTTTCTCTGGCACTGTGCACGCTGTTAATAGAAGAGGGGATGCAATTTGGTGAAATCTCAACCATGAAATTGATAGCCTAGTGATAATGACAAAGGAAAGAGACTGCCATCGGGTTAGGTTAAAAGAAATAGGTGATAACAAAGTATGGGAAAAGCTGAAAAAGGGACGCAACAAAGAACATGTCAGCAAGAAGCAAACTTAACGATAAAAACAATACAAAAATGAAAATAGACACAGCTGCAATGTAGTATTCAAGAGGACAGCAAGGGGAATGTAACAGACCATTAGTAATAGTAAGAGAGTTAATGTAGGTAATGGAGACCGACAGAAAGTGATTTTTTCATTGAGGCCCAAAGTTTAAAATGACTTTCAGCCAAAACCGAAAAAAAGGCCGAAATTTAAAAATGACTTTCGGCCGAAACCAAAAATGAAATATTTTGATATTCGTTTGCCGCATACATTCTGCATACATCAAAAATGATTTGTTATACCGTATTTTGTATGAGGATTATAATGGTAAGAACCATTTTAAACTCGGAATAAAAGTTTTTATTTTATAGCTTTTTGTGAGACAAACATGGCAAAGAGTGCGGCTTTGAGAAAAGTTTTTAAAAGTAAGTTGCCGGGTAATGCCCAACCATAATTGTGTAAATCGTAGCAATCTGATACATTATCAAAGGATCCATATTAAAATTGCGGCTAGTGTTTACAAGTGAGGTAAATTCCGATCCTGTCAGCTCGGTCACTTTCTAAATCTTCTTCTTATGCCTTTTACTGGGTCTCTACATTTTTTAGACTTCAAAACACAGACGGCCACTTTTCAGCTTTTTGCTGACCCTTTCTCCTTTAATGTGCAAGATGCCCCGCGCGTGGAGCTGCATGGAAAAACAGACAAGCATGGACATTTTATTGTGTTGCCTTCCACCTTCCCTGAAATTTTTAGGTTTTTTAAGCGGAACATACGACTTTTTGAGAGTACCTATCTGTGTGAATACCTCTTTTCCACTATGCACTTTAACAAGTCAAAGTTCAGGGCCAAACTTACTGATGAGTATCTTCAAGCTATACTGAGAGTCTTAGTACTTAGTTGCTTCCTCACTCAAGCCAAAGTTGCTCAGCTGTGTAAAAAGAAGCGCTGCCAGGTCTCTGGCAACAGTGAGTAGGTGGAAGAAAGTGAATCCTAGTTCTTTATAACCCTTAATGTTTTTATTGTTATTTATAAATGTTGAACAGATTGTAACAGTTGTAATCGCTTTTTTGTGGAATACTTGATGCGGCACACTCTCACTCAGACACCACCTCCTGCGGCCCCCCTGATGATTAGAGTTTGAGACCCTTGATCTAATGAATACTTTGGATTTTTCTATTTTAATATAAAATTAATTTAAATTGCTTTACAATTTTTTAAAATTAGTATGGTAGGAGAAAATTTGGCAAAAATGGGAAGTGGGTGGAGGGGGGTGTAAAATTAATGCAAACTAGACTCTTGAGTGCCTTTGCTTTTATAATATAATTACAACCTAGAATATATACCTACAACAATTATTGTGGCTCTAAATCTAATAGAGCCAATTGCCACCTAAATATATGTAATTGAGGCTATAACTATAAAAATATCACCACAATGTTTCGCTGTTTTCGTAATACTAATGCTTTTGTTTTCATTAATAGCTTGCAAGATATCACTATTAATATTCAACCTAGTAACAATACACTAGTCTTTCCGTGGTGCTGGTGACGTAATTTTTTCGTTTGAAGACTAACCTCCCTTACCCCCATTGGTGGTGAAAATTATTTTTTTAAACTGGGTCTCTTAAAATTGTTCTTCTAATCATGGCTCTAATAGATCACTTAATTTGTTCTTAAAGATCGCTTTATTTGTTTTTAAAGATTGTTTAGTATGTTCTTAAAGACCGCTTAGTTTGTTCTTAAAGATAATTTAGTTTGTTTTTAATGATCGGTTAGTTTGTTCATAAAGATCGCTTAGTTTGTTATTAAAGGTCATCGATTTTGTTCTTAAATATCGCTTAGTTGTTCTTAAAGATCACTTTGTTTTTTCTTAAAGATCGCTTTGTTTGTTCTTAAAGATAATTTATTTTGTTCCCTAAGATCGATTAGTTTGTTCCTAAAGAACATATAGTTTTCTGTTAAAGATCGCTTAGTTTATTGTTATAAATCATTTAGTTTACTATTAAAGATCATTTTTGTTCTTAAAGATTATTTAGTTCATTCTTAAATATTGTTTAGTTTGTTCTTTAAGTTTAAGATCGTTTAGTTTGTTATTAAAGATCGCTTAGATTGTTTTAAAGAGCGTTTAGTTTGTGTTTAAAAGTCGCTTATTTTGTTCCCAAAGATTGCTTAATTTGTTCTTGAAGATCGCTTTATTTTCTCCTAAAGATCATTTAGTTTTTTCTTAAATGTCACTTAGTTTGTTGTTAAATATAGCTTTCGCTGAGTATTTGATGACCGAAACCAAAAAAAAACCCTAAAGTTAACTTTTCTCTTTCGGCCGAAACTGAAATTAAGCCGAAAGTTAACTTTTCAGTTTCGGCTGAAACCGAAAGTGATAAAATGGCCACTTCCGGCGCTGAAGCCAAAGCCGAAATTCGGTCTGTCTCTGGTAGGTAATAGGGGACGGAAGTCAGGAAAACGTCCATGATGATTGGTTGAAACGGGAGGGGGGAGGGGAAAGATTTAAAAAGTGAAGAACAAGACATTTCAAGCCCTGTTCTGTCAAGTGGGTGAGTTGATACTAGACAATGGCAGTAATAGCCATGTGGTCACTTCTTATTGAAGTATTTTGAGATAGGTCACTATCTTGTGCAATATTTGGAAGGTGTTCAATACATCTGTCCGAGAGGCGCCATCATCTCTCCAAGATACGCCATCCGGCAGCGGGTACTATCAATGGCGTAGATACCATTATGGCAAAGAAAACCATCCCTTATCTGGAAACTTTATTTCAGGAATGGAATGGAATGGTGAGTCTGGATTACATAAGGGCAAGTTTAAAAACAGCTGTGTCCACATAGCTTAGTTCCTCCATATGACTTAGTCCCAAAGTGAATGAGGGTAGTGCAGATGAACATTTCCTAAATTCATATCTAGCCTTTGAGGTAATAATAGCCTAGTTATAAGCTAGGTTAGATAGACTAAACAAATTTTTTTTTAAGCCAGAATGGGGAATGCAACACTTGCAAGATCAAAAGAAATTACTAATCAGGAAATGTCACCTTCATATTTCCACTTTCTGGCTAGCTATTATATTAGAGCATATGCCAAATTACATCCTTAAAAATGGTATAAACATCACATATGACCAAGTCATAACTGATCACCAAAAAGATATTATTTTCTGCAATTTAATAAGCACCTGGGCACCACAAGGCTGCATTCTCTCTCCTGTACTGTATACAATATATACCAAATATATTCAAAGCCACACCGTTTCAATCTTAAAATTTGTTAATGATACCACCATTGTTGGCTTAATATCCACTTAGTTACAAGCTTTATCAATTGGTGCGATGAAATTTAATGAAAATGTTCTCCAGCTGAATGTCTCAAAAACAAAGGAAATGGTTGTTGATTTCAGGAGGGGTAAACACCAGATTACAGATCTCAACATAAAAAACCAAAGTGTAGAGAAAGTGGAGGCATACAAGTACTTAGGTGTCACCAATAATAATAAGCTAAGATGGTATGAGCGCAGCCAAATCCTGTATAAGAAATTCAACCAAAGACTTCTACCTAAAAAAACTGAACAATTTTGGTGTAAACAGGCAAGTCATTAACTTATTTTACAGTGCAACAATTGGAAGCCTACTTGATTTCAGTATTACCTGCTGGTGTGGGAATTCAACGTCTGATACTAAACACCGCATAAACCCACTAATCAAGAAAGCTAGGAACATAACACAAACTAAACATCCTTCACTTGAAAAACTATTTGAAGAAAGATGTTTTTGTAAAACTAAACACATTTTGGATGATACTTCCCACCCTCTTTATCACAAAATACTTAGGATCGGATCGTTCGGGACGAATTCTTTCCATCAAGGCGAGGACTGAAAGATATAAAAATTCTTTTGTTCCCCAATCAGTACGAATTTACTGGCGTGCTCCCTCTGAAGTCACACATCTTTATGAGAACTAATAAGTTCCTGATTTGGCTAAGAGAACTCACTGAATGGCTGTTTGAAATAATTTACTATAAATGTCTTGTGTTCAAATTGTTTTATTTATGTGCTGAAAATGTATAATGGAATCAAAAACAATTTCCATTTATTTGGATCAATAACAGAATCTTATCTTATCTTAAAAGGATTAAAGTTAAAGAAGCAGATGTGCTGCTAGATTTAGAAAATTAGTAAGTTTTCCACAAGTTCAAGGTTCACTGGACTAAAACTATGGATGAAATACTATATTGTCTGACCTAACAGCTGGCCAAGTTTTGTATACTTGTCTTGATCATCATTTTGACTTGTGGATAATTTAAAATAGGAATTATTTTAAGTTGCAAATATGCGGTACACATGATTTGCAAACTTTTAGAATTAAGAGTTAGAAAAAGACCACAAAAATCTCATAATAAAAGAACATAATTTATTGATTTTTATGACAGCAGGTTTCTTTTTCAAAAATATTTTTTTTAATCAAATGGACTAAGCATTAAAAAGAAATAATAAGATATAATAAATAATGAAATTAAATACATTTCTATCATTTCAGGATTTGGAAACTTTTAAATTAATTTAAAGAATTATTTTTAACCCTAGCCTTTTTTCCTTCATATTATCAAATACATGTTGGAGATATTCAAACTTAAAAATCAGAATCCACCTCTTAACAAAATTTAACTGCCAACAAGAATATTAATTTAAATTTAACTATATACAATAAGAAAGACAATCTAATTTTTAAAGCAGACGTTTACAAATAATGTAATATTAATATTACCGTACATGTACACTTAAACACGGATAGGCTTCAATGGCAAGCTTGTAATATTTAGTTTAAAAAATGAAAATCAATTAAAAGGATAGAAAAATCCAATATTATTCTAAATGCATAGGTGATTAATTAGTCTAAAATTTTGTTGAGCTAGATTTTTTTTTAAATTTGATTACGATCATACCAGAAACTTTTTACTCAAAGCTACAACTAGCATGCTCAGCAATCTGACTAGGAACTTGTACAAAGGCTTTCAAATAGTGATTCTTTAAATATATATACGGTAATTACTTTACTATAGAGAATGGGGATGAATTTTTAGACAGCTTTCTTGTTAATTTAAAAGGCCTAAAAAATTTGCAAATAAAACAAGCAAAACAAATAAAATGTACAAGTAATTCACAAAATTGTCACAATGTAGGTAAAAGATAATATATGATACACTTTCTATCAGAGAGGTATTAAAAGTAACATATGAACTAAACTTCAAATTAACTAATGAATGGAACACCATTTGGTTACAAGAGCATTAAGGCAAAAGTTACTAAGTTAAATTACATACACTGAGTGTGTAATAGTAATAGTAGTTGACAACCATAGATGGATATACTTGTGTGTTAAACACAACCAGTAAAATTACAATTTTTAGTTATCTTCTTCAACCCATTCATCATCATCCTCTGTATCTCTTAACTCATCCTCAGTTTTCTCTTCTTTGTTTTCATTGGTCTCCCCAGAACCAGGTTCTGAATCTGCACCCAGAGTTTGTGTTTTGTCAGGACAACCCCCATTTTCTTCTAACACCTCATCTTCTGTTCTCATGGCACTTAGTGGCTGGGGACTTGTCACAACCTGTAAAGACCTTAATCATTACTAAGGCACAAACAAGAAAATGTCAAAGGGAAAGTAGACCAGTTTAAAATAAAAACAATTAATTAAGCAATATGAGCTCTTACATTTTACACAGACTTTTGAACACATGCTTGGTGTTTGGTTATATTTGCTAACTATTTAAGTGCACAGCTACAAACAATGACACTAATAAATCTAATGTGAATATATGAAGCAGAATAAAATTATTTGTATTTTGCAGTGTTAATTGGCCACAAAAATTCACTTTAATTCAGTGTGGGAAAGGACATTAAAAAAAAGTATTTTGAATTTGTTTCTTTTCAGAGCACCAAATATTACAAAGTAACACATATTTAAACAAATAAATAAATAAGTAACCTTTCTTCTTGTATTTGTACATGTATTGCTAAATAACACCTTGTAAAATGGAGAAACCAGAATTGTGTTTAAAAATGCAAAAAAAAATAATGCTGCTGAAATTATGATTTAAGTAAAATTATGCCTCTTCACCATTTTGTAAATTGAGATGCAAAATATTAGAAATATTTTGTTATTATATTAATATCTGCTGAAATTATGATTCAAGTAAAATTATGCCTATTCACTATTTTGTAAATTTAGCTGCAAAATATTACAAATATTTTGTTATTATGTTAATATCATATGCAAATTACTTGGTGGTTAGTGATAATTGAAAATACAGTTGGATGCTTGGAAAATGAATTTACATCAATGTTAAATTTCTGCAAATACCCTACATGGTGACATATTTATTATTAAAAACTGCATTCCTCAAAATAATACTTACAACAAGATTTGTTTTAAATTTAAAGTTTGCCATATGTTGAAAATATCTTTAGTTCTGTACATTTTTTACATCTAACTCAGCTGCTATATTAATAAAAAAAATGTGTCAATGTATCAGATCTTTTGTAAGCAAAATAAAACATTACCTCATATAGAGAACTATTGAACACTTTTGACAAGAAGTTAAAAAAAAAACCACCACAATTTCATAGATTTACCCTGATTTATTATATATAATGAATATTAGCAAAGCGATCAGCTAATAGAACCCTAAAATTCATGATGACTCAACACATTAACTGTTTTAAATACAGCAATAGTGAATAATAAATTAAGTAACAAAATGGTGTGCAACTCAAACGTGACCAGACGAAATTCAGTCATTTTTCTCTCTAAAATTCAATTGTGATCGTAAAATTCTTTGAATCAGCAGTTGGTATCAACAAAAAAAATTTCTGTCACGATTGTATGAAATACTTTGGAATGCTTCCAGGAAAAAGAATATTTTGGGTTATTGGAACAGTAATATTTCAGCAGTTTACTAAGAATTTCCAAAATATTGTAAATTTAATTAAGTTAGCACGTTTTGTGATACTAAGTTTAAGTGCACTTGGTTTAAGTGAATATATTATAACCAAATATTTTCATATGGAGATCAGTTTAAAAAATATTTATAAACAAAGATTGTGCTCATATAAAATGGAATGAGTTCAGATTTTTTAATAAGTTCTAAAATTTTAACCTGAGATGCTTAGAATAACCTGAAAATAACTACCTCATTCTTACAAGCAGTAGAACAGAGCTTTAAAAAAAAGCAACATAAAAGAGAATAATTTACTTATAGCGAAATCATTTAAAACATGCAATGCTTAATAAATATTATATCATAACCGAGAGATTAGATCCAACTAGGGACTAGATGACAATTTTCTAAAAGTTTTAATTTCTGTAAGTATCTGATTAACACTACCCAACAGCAGTTAGTCACTTTGTATAAAAGGTCAACTGAAATTTTAAAGGCTTAATGATAATTACTATTTTAAAAAAATTTTCTTACATTACTACACAAACGATAATTTGCTAATGAAAGCTTAGAAGATCTTGATTTTATTGCTCACACCAAATATGTAATCCACAATGTTAAGGAAATTAAGTTTTGCATTAGATCATTGTTTTATATTAATAAAAAAAAATGTATTTAAAAACATCTAGAAATTGTGATTCTGCAAAATGTTTAGGAGAAAGATAAATGCAAATATTTGCATTCATTTTTTTTTGTTTAAATACTTACACACAACTAGTTACCAGTAATATAAATTAGTAAATGTAGCACTGAAATTATTTGATCATGCAGATATGAAACTTAAGCTGACCCACCATAATGCATACATGTGCACAATGAATTCCTCACAAGATAATTTTATTATACTGCACTGAGCCCCTTCCACTTGCATTAGATAATTTGGTTTTAGAAGCAGTCTACAAAATAAAAACACATTGTCTGTTAGAATACCATTAGCAATATCCTTTTTTAGTAAACCAGACAAACACATGAGTTAAAACAAGGGGATCAACAAGAAAAGAAGTTTTATAATCAAGGATATAATTGTGTTAATCATATCAAAATGCAATTTATTGATACAGCCACTAAATTTAAAAAAAAATTATGAACAGTTGACCATAAGCAGAACTAACAGCAAATGAACAGAATGATGAAATAAGCCATAACATAAGCTCTAGGAATTAAACACATTGCATCAATGACCATACATGATAAGCATATTGAACATATGCAAAACAGTGCAATGAAATCAAAGGGAAGGGGAGGCAAGATTGGGATTTCCAACAGCATGTATACAATTGAGATTGAACAGGAATGAAAGTTGAAATCGGGTATAATGGAGTTTAATTTTAAATGCTATCAAAATTCCTGTCAGTAATTTTTATAATTTGCATAATATGAAGAATAAATGGGCATCAGATATTTTTAGAGGTGCTTTACTTTTTTATTTTTGTCTCAATTGCATACAGATTCTATGAATGTCCCTAAAGTAGCTCTATGATCTATCACACAATCACTGTGAGCATACCTCATAAGCATTGGGATCAAAAGTTCCTATTTCAAAAGCTCCATTATCATCAGCCTGGTTCTGGCTTACATTTGGCTCATATGAATTAATGGAAGGATTTTGTTGCTGATCCGCCTGATGTTGCTGCTGTACATATTGTTGTTGTAGCTGTTGAAGCTGATATTGCTGCTGCTGTTGTAGTTGTTGCTGTTGCAACTGCTGTTGAAGCTGTTGTTGCTGCATTTGAAGCATTTGTTGCTGCTGAGCTACTGGAACAGAAGGTCCTGGATGCTGGAGACTTGGAGGGAGTGAAGAATTAACTGTGTTGGCAGCAGGTGATGAGTTATCCATTGCAATAGGTGGTGGTGGAACACGAGTGTTAGCAATCATCTGACAATAGACGTTTAAAAAACAACTTTTTTTAACATTCTTTAAAAACAGATACTGTCGTATATGTTAATTCTTTAGCTAAAATCTTTAGTTAGACCAACCCTTTGCAACTAGGAAATGAAGAAAAAAAAAACACAAGGATATCTTCATAAAGATTCCCACAAGAATATTAGTTTGTCTTGTGTAAGATGATTAGGTTGCTAGCTGCCCTAAATGAATTTTAAAAAATCAGCAAAAGGCAGTGAGAAATTGGGTGGGAAGGAGTTAGTTAATTTAATAAATATTTCCCTCTTAAGCTGTATCTTTTAAGTATATTCATAGCAAATATCACCTTGACATTTTTTGGTTAAATATTGGTGTCACATTTTTGCTATAGTCACTATTGCTGTAAATAAGCTTTCTTTAACTTGAAACAACTCAATTTTTTTCTGAGTGTTGGAATGATCTTTTTTGGCCAAATAACTAACTCTGTCATTGTAAAGATGCAAAAAAATTTGTTGCAATTTATGTTTATCATTTCATTGTTCAATTAGTTAGAAAACAATCATGTTCAATGTTTAATTTTGCACAAGTAATAAAGATGACCCTCTATTTATTAATATATATTCCTTTTAACCATGGAATGTGTCATTAGACAAGAAAAGGTAGGTCATATTTACCTGTATACCTGCACCACTTTCTGCAAAGACAAGGCCATCATTACTGTTTTGAGATAGAACAGAAGCAGGACTTGCAGAGTTACGCCCATAAGATGGTTCCTGACCCAACTTGCCGTCTCTGGTGGATTGAAGTTCATGATTAAGATGTTTATTATCAACAGCAAAAATTATTTAGTTAGACATTTAACTAATCTAATATGTGGTTAATCATTTTGAAAAATCAGCGTATCATAATGCACTTTCCATATAAGCAGTCTGCTCCTGAGACTGAATAAATTTTCTTGTTGAGTTTAGCCAACCAGTTGTTACAAGTGTTTTATCAATGAAGAAGCAAGATGGAAATATTTTATTAATTTTTTTTTAATGGTATTGTTTAAATTTATTTTTCTAAAATTTTTCTTAATTAATCTAGTTTTGTGTACTCTTTAACTGGTTAACTAAAACAAGCCACTGGGAGCCCAAAAGCGCTTCTTTAGTTATGGTCACAAGCTGCTAGCACGGACAATGTTTGAGTCGTAGTAAAGCTAGTAAAATATTTATAGTACTCTGTTCCCGTTTTGGTTTGAGATTTTAATTCACCGACAGGATGTTTATTTTCGAACCACATGCTATCAGCAGAAGGTTTAAAAAAAGGAGCCTAATTACAAAACTGTTTACCATGACAACAAGAGACAGAGTTACAAAAGGTATATGAGTAATTGGAAGTGTAAATATTATTAAATTTCTCTGTTCTTTGATGCATTTTTGTTATTATTGGATTTACTACACTCAAACCAGCAAATGACAGGCTTTAAATTTTTTGGAAATTCAAAAGTGACAAGTGAGTTGGCACATTTATATATTTTATTGTTTTACTGTTGTTAATAATTTAACAATTAATAATTTCCTGCTAAAAATTAAATTGACAATTTTTTTACTTTTTTTACATCTATCATATAGCAAATTCATTTATCTACAAAATGGTATATTACTCATTAGAATCTGTTTCTAATTAAGAAAACTGCAACTGAATTTGTACATACACCTACAAATGGGAAAATGCTACCTAAATTTAATTCGGCCACAGCCTGTTTTTCGATCTGGTATTTCATCAGTTAACCCACGAACTGTGGTCGGCCGAAAAAATCGGCCGACATTCTCGTTCGGCCGATATAAAAAACAGTCTGATAGCAACTTCCAATCCAATATTTATCCGGAATTATAGCCATTTCCTTTTATTAATAATTAAATCATCTTCCGGTTCAAGCTGTTTCGAGGTAACGTGAAAATAAATACTTTTTAATTTGAGTTTTATATCGATGTTTTTTTAAGGCTAAAATGGTTGAAGCCATGGCTGGGCCTTCAGTGCAAGAACTAATAGAAATATGTTTGAAAGCTTTTTAGAAGAGGTTTTAAGTGATACTGATTTTGATTTTAACATTCCTCATGATGATATCAGTTGAGATTCTTTTCGTGAATTTTATACTAGTCTTAGTGATATTGAAGTAGGCCTACTGAGGCTATTGTTAGACTTCGAGCCAGGCCCGGAGGTTGGGCAATGACAGACTGAATATTAGTCACAGAAGCTACAGATTATAGTTCAGAACTAATAAATTGTATAGTTAAACAACCCAAATCAGTTCCACAGTTCCTTCTTAAATGTTTACTAGTCAATAATAACTATTTTGCCTGAGATTTTGTATTTTGTACTTGGTTTTAGCAGTGGTCCTCAGTTTCTTATATAAATGACCTAAAATTACTAAAATTGCTTTCAGATGTTTAATTGCAATTAAAACCTTAGCAAACTATACATTTTCTGAAAGATAAATGAATTGGCTACAAAATTTAGATTTGTGTTTTAAGTGTATCAATAAAAATTAATGATGTTAAGAGCACCTGAGAAAGCAAGACATTTTGTTTTGAGAACTCCTAGGTCAAGGAAACAGAGCAAAATTTTTTTTACCGGGGTGGGCAACACAGCCAACTTTATCCCCATCCACTTACCCGTTTCTAAAAATATATATTTATTTGGTGTATTGTATCAATATTTCTATGCCATTTAATACAATTTCAAATGGCACTCAAAACACTCTGAAAAGCTCCACACCACAGAATAATGCATGCTACAGTTCGTAGTTAATAATAATAATTGCCGAGGTGGATGTTGTCTGCCCCACTCAAGAAAGAAAAGTCTCGAGTACAGTTTAACCCCTTTAAAATATTTTTTACGGCTGAACACAACAAATAAAGCTTTTGCAGTAAAAAATGACATACTTCAATTTTTTAAAACAATATTTTCTTACTTAGGTAGAGCCACCATCACAAGTCAGCACAGCGCAGTTGGTAATGAAAGTGTTTTTTTTTGGTGAGCTTTTGGTGCCTAAATGACATGCCACATTTTTATAGATTATTCACCTCTTCCCGTATTTTATTGCGTAGCACCAGCTAGTATAATTTCATCTAGTACAATAAACTACCTTTTAATACTGGCAACAGTTATTAGGGTGACGAAGAGGTTTATGTGAAACCAGACCCGTTTACCCTCTAACTCCTAAAATCCTAATTCAATATCATCACAAAATGGTTCAATACATTATCTTAATAGTAAAAAATAAACATAACAGTATATATAATGTATACACCTAAAAATCGTACATTGTACGCCAATTTTGTAAGAGTAAACAGGTCCGCTTCTAGAGTATCTACTGTTTGCAACTACTATATGAGGTTTAATGATTTACATGTGATATATTTATTTTTACTCAACCCTTTATTTTAAAATAATTTATGTCTTCGCTATTTAGAAGTGTAGGTGTTAGAATTTGGCAGCACAGTGAAACGAAAAGTTTAGAACCACTGGCATAGCCCAATAAAATATACAGTGGACTAAGTATTACTGTAATACCTATACTACTTAGTACAATCTGAGCATGTCTAGCAATTTTATTTTTGAAAATACATGGTGAAATTATGAAGATAATTCCTACAAAACATTGCATAATATTTTTACAGCATTCCAGGTATAAAATGCTATTTTTCGACTTTCAGGATAAATATAGTAAAATATTTGAATAACGTATGTATTTTCTGCCAAGTCGTCCCCCCCCCCCCCACATGCACGGGAATGCAAAATCTCAAAAATCGACACACACCTCTTCCCCTCGCAGTGTCTATGTACTATATTGTCACTACAGAGACTACGCTAATTTAACTATAGCAGTGTCTAGTGAATTCATTATGAAAACACAAAGCACCAATATGACCATCACCACTATCATTAAGAAAATGTGGTTGTGTTAATTTTATAGAATTTAATATTTAGACCCCCAACTGCACACAAATTAATACCACTCCATTCCCCTCTCAGAACAAAGGTATTATAGTTATAGATGGTCCTCAACCAATCATATTGCTTGATCCATTCTACTGGGTGTAGAATGCAAAAGCAAGTGATAATCTAATAACAGAAATGGAATTTTAATTTTAAATAAAGGAATGTTTACATTTTCCACACAGTCTCTTAAAATCGTAGTTCTGTTAGGTCTTTGCCTACAATCGTAAAAGACATCTCAGAATTGTACATTATATGCCATACAGAACATAATATCACAACTTAGTGATTAACCTACCCATAAATAGAGACATTTTGACTCTGACTTTCAGGCGCAACAGGCATACAGAGATACTCCGATCTTAAACAATTTTCTGCGGTTGGTCTTAGAACAGGATTAGGGTGCATAACTTTCATGAGAAAAATGCCCAGATGTCGATCCTAATGGATGGAAGTAAGCAGGTATTTTTACAGTGTAAACATTTTAAACATTTCAAATGGATTTCAATTATACAATGAAGTATGCAATCAAAACAATCTTAAGAAATAATAGGAACATTTTTTTTTATATTGTACCAGTGGCAAAGATGAAAAATCCACTGTTCCATCTCTGGTTTCTGAAAATGAAATGTTTGGATGGTGCATCTGAAAAAATAAATTTATAACATGAGAAATGTACTCGAAAACAAAAAATTTAATCTTACAGTATTTTACGCAATTAGAAAATAACCTTGTCTCTCTTTAACAGTGTCACTAACATGACATTATAAGATAGTATGTTAACATACTTCATTAACAAATAAATCTTTATTATTCTAATTTTAGTTTTTGATATAATAAAAAAAATATTATTGCACTCCTCTTAACACACATTTCTATTTGAAAACCAATATTGTCTAGCTAGTTGATAATGGAGAATTAAACAGTAACAGTGCTAAAAGTAAAACTGCTAACCCACAAGGCAAGCAGGCCAAGACAGAAAACATCCAGGGAATGAGAAGGTTCAGATGACATCTTGTTCTGCTTCATCTCAGGTGCTGTTATCTCAACCCCACTACTTGTTGTGTATCTGCTTCTACACCTGTCAGCCTGCCAGTCATAAAAGATGAATAGCACTGAATGCATGTGATGATAGCGCCCAGTTTTTGTTATAATTTCATCTAATTTATTTTTAGTCCCTGGTGTGATCACAAGAATCTATTTTTGTCCAAAAAAAACCAACAGTTTTGCAGTTTATATTTTAAATAGATTATTAAAAACTAATTTGCTAAAGATAATGCATAAAGTATAACTGTTTTTCTGAGAAATGTACAGAAAGTTCTTTCAAGCAAATTATAGATGAAACAGTACAAAAGTTGATTTATGTAAACATAACCAACCCTAGAATAGTATTGTAACTCACATCAGTCATAGAAAAGTCAGGTGGCAACAGCCTTGCAGTACCATCATCGTCAACTACTACATACTCAGGCTGTATCTGTCCATGGACGAAATTGAAGAGATGCAAACCCTGCAGAGCTATGCACAAACTCTTCACAATTGACTGACATTGCTGCAAGCAGAAAAGAAAATTCCTTTAAAATTTTTAAAAATAAAAACGGGCACATGCCATGTTTTATTCAACTTTGATTTACTATTTAAGGAGAAGATATTCATTAAATTTGAAATGTAATACATTAACTACTAAGAGTTTTAAACTTTAAGCGCAAAGAAAATCAAGAATAAAAAATACTTTTAATGGGCATATGCATTTTATATTTTAAATTTAAACTTTAATTTTTATTTAAATTTCTTTCCACCTGTTTTGTCAAAGGTGCTGCTTCTACCATGGTAGATAGAAGTTGTCCTCTTTTCTTGACTTCCACATAAGCATGACGATTATCCTAAGTAAAATATTGGGAACAAATTTTTTTTTTTCCAGAATTTTAACTTAAAATCAGTACAAATCTGTATTCTTTATAAAATTGAATCTATAATGACATTTTACACCAGTCTGTAACTGACATATAGAAGCTCTTTACACTGTTTACAATGTGCCACTTATGAAGGCTTTCATACAATAAATTTGCTGTTTTGTTTTGTATCAAGCTTGATGATACTATTTTTCCATCTAATTAATGCAGTGAAATTTATTTAATCTTGCGTGAAATATTTAGCATAATTCTTTTAAAAAAATCATTTTAATAAGAAAATTCTTTATTAAAATAAACTTGATGTAATGTCAACACATTTTTCCTTACCAAAAGAACTTGATTGACTGTGTAGGGTATGGTCATAGATGGAGCTTCAGATTCAGCTCAGTATGTATAGATAACATAAGGTCTGCACATTCCCAAAATATGAACAAAGCTCCCTTTTTTTATTATTAAAGTAGGCATGATTAATGATTTTCTTTAGCATTAAATTATTTGATGCTTTTCTAAATTTTAAATTGCTTATATCACTTTGAACAAATTTCAAACCTTGTCAAAAAAAACCGTTAAAACAGGCTCTAGATACAGAGAAGAGGCATTGGAGTACAATGCCATCTGCGAAAGAAATTCCTCTCTGTTTAATTTGCTGGCACTTCCTAAGAAATATTCCTGAAATAAAGAAATTATACATTTCTAAATTTTGGCCAAAAAAAAACACCCGCAAGAGAAAATAGAAATAAATGCAAAAATTTTATCTTTACCATTTGCTAATTATTATTTCTGCTTTTATTTGATAATATATGAAAAGCTCATTAATTAAAATAAAGAGTTCATAATTTACTTTTGTAATTAATTTTTTTATTCAAAGGAAAGAAGCATTTATCTTTACCTTAATGAACACAGGTTCATTATCCAGCTGCGAAACAAACATTCCACTTAGATTGCTGCCAACAGGTGTCATTGTATACTGGTCTGGGGCATGAGAAAGCTTGACTAGGCCTTTGTAAGTCTAACAGTAGAGTAAAATAATTAACAATTGTTAAAAAACTAATGTTAAGCATCACCCATAATAAAAACACACGTGTATGTAACACAAAAAATATATAATTAGCTTGAATATATCACTGTAGTGAACATTTCACTGTAGTGAACATGCATGTTCGCAGGAATAATGACTTAATCATTTTAAATGTCCCCCCGTGGTTCCAAATAATGATTGCATTTTAACAAATCTATTAAAGACTATGATGGAAAAAAATCTTGACTTACTATATATGTGGCAAAACCTGTGTCAGACTCTCCATTGATCAACTCCGGAAAATGTGCACTGGCTAACTCACTTAGATCAGCCTAAACATGAATATTGAAAAATATGATCAAATTATAAACACACAAGCCACCCCATAGATATGTTTTCAAAATTTTAAAGCACATTAAAAAATTATTTTTTTTAAATGTCAACATATATAAATATTAAGTACTTACCAGCAGCTTGTCTTCTTCTTTAAGGGCCTTGTGGATGTTATTTCTAATATTCTCCAGATCTTTAGCTATTTCTTCTAGCTCTTGGGAGTCTTGATTCTGGAACAAATAAATCTTTTACAATGAATTTATTATTTCTTTATGTTAACAATATTACCAGATAAATATACTATATTCAAGACAACTAAAAAAAGCACAACATAAAGAGTTTTAATATATATGTTCTTCAATTTTTGTTCCCCACACCACAAGTATCACTGGCTTCTTTCTTATTTGATCATGAAATCATACACATATTTCAAAGGAATTTAAGTCATTATATTACCTCTTCAGCATCCACCTTGTCAGCAAGCTTATGTCTTAATTTGGATTTCATATTTTTTAGTTTGGATCTTACAATCTGCAGCTCATTAGTAGAAGGGGTAGAGTTCAGCCATGGAGCAATTTGGTCTTTCAAAGAAGTGAACTCATGTAATACATTGGATAGATGGTCTACACAGCTAGATTCTTCCCTCAAATCATTCAGAAGGGCTTGGACTAAAGTGGCAATAAATATAGCATCTGGACTGTTTTCCTGTTTTAGAAGTAGACAAAATATGATTATACTGAATAAATATAAATACCTTAAAAAAATTACATGTTAAAAATTATAAGACTTCCATTGGAAATTATTACTGTTTTATTTTTTTAAATGTAGAATACAAAGAAATAAGCCCAAGGTTTACCATTTACATAATGCAGATTAAAACTTTAAAAGTTAGAGAAAATTTATGATTATATGCTAATGGAAAAGGAATTCATCTAATTAACATCCAAGTATGATCTAATTGTGACTAAACCAGATTGAACTAAAGGAAATACTTAAGTATACAAATCAACAACAGCTATTTTGGTAAAAGACTTCAGAATGTAAACTCACAGTATCAGCAACAGAAATTTCCTGATGTAACGCCTTCGCATACAGTTTCAATGTACTGTCAAGGTCATCTGTCATTTCTTCATCTTCCAGCTCAAGATTAAGGGAAATGGACTACAGATAGAGGCAGTAACAATAATGGTAGAAAATTTAAATTAAGTAGATAAAATTTATGGGTTTATTATTTAAAATAAAATCTTAATCATAAAATTTAAAGAGCAAAAGACGGCCTTTAATTTAACTGATTAACTTTATTAAATAAAACTCACACTTTTTAACTTTTCTAAAACACCATTTACTGAAGATTCCATAGTGTCACTGTAACGTCGGGCACCAACAATATCCCCCTTTTTTTTCCCCTGAGTTAATTTGAAGAAAGAAAAAAAACATTTTAAAAATGTAACAACTAATTTTTTATAATTAGTTTATGTGCTCATGTTTACAACTCTATCTTCACTTTCTTTATTAAAAACATTGTTTTTATTTGTAAACAGATAAAATTACATTAGCATTAATGTGACATAGTTTGTTAGAACTGGAGAACTGATGTATATACTAGATGTTCAAGTTAGATAATTTGTTAGAACTGGATAACTGATGTGTATACTAGATGTTCAAGTTAGGATTTATGATAACAAATATTTTCACTAAAAAAACCAAAAACATGAGATTGATGACATTTGGCAGAAACAAATATGCCTGCATCTCCTAATGCAGATTACTATAAGTGTCAAAAACGTTTCCCAAAACTTATAGCAGAATGTTGTTAAAAAATAGACAATACCTTCCATTCCTCAAACGACGGAAGTAAACTTTCAATTAATGGCAACTGGGGCACTGTAAACTTTGTGAAGGAGTCATAATGCTTGGTGAGTGCTGACACAATGTCCTATTGGTTGGGTTGGAAATTTTAAGTGGAACTTTAAGAACTGTCATAACTTTTCTTGAATTTTATATACAAAAAAAGTTCCCAATGTTATCAAAATGGGTAAGTGGTAAAGTTAGTTAAGTTTAATCAAAATAAATAATGTAATGTAATACTTGATGTTTATAATTTAAAGCTACTTAACAAAATGAGACAAAATCTTTGATGAATTGAATTCATTAAGTTATTGAACTGCCTTTGGCAATATTAATTGAAAAATAATTATATTTTATTATTACAATTTTTAGCAACAGATTTTCTTGATGTGCAAATAATTTTTTAAAACTTTACCAAGTCAGATTTTAGTTCAGATTACCTGCACCTGTTTACCCCTGTCTTGTAAGGGTACTTTATTGAGTTCCTCTATAGCAACAGCAAGCCTGTCAAAGAGTTCCTTCTTTTGTAAGTCTCTTGCTTCTGTCTTTTCTTTAAGGATTGCCTGAAGAAGTAAGATAATTACAGATTAAGATTAATTATTAAAACTCATATAATAATTGCATCTAAACACATTTAAGTAGAAATTTTACATAAAAATAAAACTTATTTAAATTATGATAAAATGAGTATTTTTTACAATAGTTTCTTTGCATACAAACAAAATAAAGTTCAATTTTGTTTAAGGGGAAGATAAACACTAAGATCCAACAATAAATGTTTATAAAGTTTTGTACTTCTATCTGCATCTATTATAAGACAAAAATTATTGTAACTGCACACAAGCATAAATATATCAAATATTGTTAAAATATTCAAATGGGTTTCTTAATGAAAGTAACTATAATATTAACAATATTTTTAATAGAATTAAGTTTACAAAAACACAGATTAAATTAAAATAAACTAAGTATTAAATGCTTACACTATCTGAGCACTTCCGTATTTCATCTTGTGCACTTTTGTAGGCACTTATAGACTTGCAAACCTCAGGTATAGACTGGGCCATATGAATACCAATTTTACCAGGACCTTGTACTAAAACTAAAGCTGTGTCTAAAGGTGTCTCTTTATCAAGGGGGAATTGATTCCTAGAATTGAAGAAATAAATACTGTATTTATTGGCATATAACACGCCCCCACGTATAACACGCACCTCAATTTAAGAAGGAAATTTCAGGAAAAAAAACTATTCATTATATTGGCGTATAACACGCACACATGATTTGCCCCCTATTTTTGGGGAGAAAAAGTTCATGTTATATGCCAATAAATACGGTTAATTAACTACACTTGCGAATTGTACAGTTAAATGAATGGTGGGGGAGATAAGGGTGTGGTACTCATTGAAGTCTACTTTTAATTATTAAGTTTTCTTAAAACTGCAGTTACAAGTGAGTTAGTCTTTCATAAAAAAATTCTAATGATGTGAAAAGCTAGAATCATAAAATTCTTACCATACACTGTGGTAATTAAGGTTAACTAAAGAAAACAAAAGTTATATTGTCTACAAGTCATTAATCTTAAATGAAGGCTTTTTGCAATTAATGGCTATGGACAAAGCTTAGAGGCCAAGAACGGCTCAATATTTATGAAGTTAGGTCAATTTTGTTTAATACACTAAACATTTTCTATAAAATATTAAACTCACCGAAGCTTTCTTACCATACTAGATAGAGCTTGGAGATTCTTGATCTATAAAATTTAAATGAGAATAGAAATAATGCATGAACATAGTTAAAAGAGAAAAAATCCTACCGTTACCCTAAATCTAGATTCATTTTTTATCTTTAGCAATTAAATATGTTGAATAATTATTTAAAATTAAAATTTGGAGCTTTCTCAGAGTATTTAAATTCATTTTTCGCAACAGTTTACCTGTGATGACATGTCATTTTCTTGTGCTTTATTTGACAAACTTGTGTATTCAGTCTGAAGGTTCTGTGTTGTAAAAGATTGAAGGTATTATATGATAAGAAAGAAAAATGCTAAGTGTTAAATTATTAAACATTTTATAGTTATTTAATTTTTTAAAATCTGAATGGAGAATTCATGTATTCATTTAACTTAACCTCATAGATAGTAAAATTGTTAAACTTTACTTAGGAGCGAACAAAGAAAACTTTAGATATTTCCTTCCTTGTGTTATAGTGGGCAATACAGTCCCACAAATAAAACAGGAACTATACTTGAAGGAAAAGAATTTTATATTTGAAGTGGACACAGGAGCTGGGGAAAATTATCTGGCAGAGACTTTATGAAAAAAGCTTCGAGTCCAGTATTCATTTAGTATTGATACGCTTGACGTGACCAACTTAATATTCTAGGAAGTATAGAAATAAAAACTGATACAAGTGAATCATCTTCAACCAAGTCATTTGTAGTTGTGAAAGATCACAAATTAAACTTGCTGGGCAGAACCGCCAAAAAAAATCTTAACATTTGAATAGAAAGTCTTTTTCAGAAACAGGTGTATCATATGAGCAATCAAAACTCGTGGAATAAATCTTGTGAGCAAATCTGCAGGGAATTCCCTAAACTATTTAAACCTGGTCTTGGACTATTAATAGACTTTGAGTTAGATATTAAGTTCAAGCCAAATGCACATCCAATTTATATGAAACCCACAAATGTTCCATTTGCAATTAAGGCAGAGCTAACAGAAGCTTATGGAGCTGGAATATCCCAGGGAATCTGGAAACCAGTACAGTTTAATCAGTGGGCCACTCCCACAGTTCCTGTAGAAAGAAATCTATAGCAGGGAATAAGTCGCGAATTAGGTTCTGTGGTGACAATGCAAAAACTGTAAATCTGCAGTTAGAAAAACCATGGTACTGAATGCCATTACCAGAAGACCTTATAACAAAGTTGGCAGGTAGACATTATTAGCTTTCAAAAGAAACACAAGAGAAATTAGTCTTAAACACGAATCAAGGGGGATTTTGCTAGACACATTAGGGATTACATCAGCACCAGCTTATTTCCAGGAGACAATGGACAAACTTACACAAGATTTACCTGGAGTAGCTGTGTACATGGATGACATTCTATTGAGCCAAAAGAATGAGGAAGACCATGTAAGCAACCTTCACAAGCAATTGCACAGGTTGAATGGCTTTAACCCTTTACCGGGCAGACAAAATTGTCCTAAGTACTCAACGGGGAAAACGCCCAAAAGCTTCCGTGACGACATATAGTTGTAAAATCGTGACCTCCGAGTCTTTGCGAGACTTCCTAATTGTTTACATCCGGTTTTTCCGATAGCTGGATAGAGTGGGCGCCAGTTACAAGTATTTAATCGATTTCTTTTGTAGTTTTAGGGGTTTAAGAATTTTTTTTTTCGAAATGGATTTTGCCGATTATTTGCCTATTACTCAAGTGATAGCGGAGATTTCGGTGGATTCAATTGAAGTGACATTAAAGTGCACGAATTGACTGTAAATTGGAACAAGATATTAATATTATTAGTAATATTAGTGAAATCAGCATAGTAAGCAGAGTTGAATTTTACGAACTTTGATTTTGTGGCAGTGTTTGTAAATAGTAAATAGATTGACTCACAATCACAAACAATATGTTGTTTTTTGCAAATATTTGTGTTCATATGAGGATTAATGGGAACATGTGAGTAAAATTATAAAACTGCATTCATTTTCCTTAATTTTGCTTTTTATTTCACTAAAATTTGTTGACCAACACCTTTGATTTGATTTTTTTTACTAACGTCACCCAAAATCTAACTAAAAACCGGAGAAGTGGTGCCCGTTCTGGAGATGCAAGATGAAGTACCTCTGCCCCGTAAAGGGTTAAGTGCTGGTTGGAAAAATGCATTTTTGCCCAACAATCAATCCAATATTTAGGGAATATCAAAAGGGGCAAAAGTAGATAAAGTAATAACCATGCAGGCAAGATATTTCCAGACATCTCTTTTCCAAGTGCAGTTTTACAAGTTCTTACCAGACAAGTCTACCGTACTTGAGCCACTGTATTATTTAACTAAATAGAACATATCATGGAATTTGAAAACAGAACAAGAAGAAGCTTTCAGAAATCTCAAACTGCTTTTTGATACAGTTTTGGCTCGCTGTGATCCAACTCTAGGCACAGGCTGTGACACCTCAAATTTTGGCATAGGAAGTGATCTTTTCTACCAAATCCTGACGACAATGGACGCCCTATTGCTAACATTTCAAAAACTCTCACACTGGCAAAATGCAAATAAAGCCAGATACAGAAAGAAGAACTGTAAATTATTTTTGCATAATTAATGTTCCATCAACCTCTGTATGGAAGAAAATTTGTTTTCCTTACTGACCATAAATCACTGATAAGCATCTTTGGTGTAGAAAAAGGAACACCAGCAGGTGTTTAGCCAGGTGGGGTCTGACCTAGAGTCAATATGACTATATCACTGAATTCTAAAAGTCAATTGATAATGGTGGCCAGATGCACTTAGTCGTCCACCCTCAGGACCTGATGACATTTTCGGTGGTGAAGAAAGTGAAGCGGACATGGATTCTGAATGTTTGATCAAACAAGTTAGCTTGCAGATCAGACCAACAGACCCAGAGTCCTTGCAAAAGAGTCAATTAAAGACCTAAAGTAATGATATGTTGTCAAAAGAGGGCTGGCCGTCCTCTACAAACAAAGCATACATGAACGCTGATGCAGCAAATATATCAGCTTTTAAAAATATTCAAGACTCGCTCTCAGCAGTCGAAATGTCTCCTAAAATACTAGAAGCTCAAGTTCTCCAAATCCTGCATACAAAATATTTTGGAATCAAGTGTATGAAACAGTTAGCAGATCATCAGTATAATAATAATAATAAAGTTTATTTGAAAATCACGCTTCATCCCCAAAGGTTCGAAGCGCTGTACAAAGTCAACCATATTAAAAGAGAAACAAAAAAATCTATATCATACCACATGAAATACAAAACGCAAAATTACAAAAACTGCATACGAGAATACCCATTCTAAGTCTTTCATCCCTTGCAACCATAAACAACAAAGGCCAATATACATCTAGGAGATAATAGCTAGCTGGAAAAGATGGTAGACAACATCACACAAGTAGGTGTTTGCGAAATAGATGTGTTTTCAAATCGGTTTTGAAAGACTCCAGTGTCTGGCTGTTTCTGAGAGCGAAAGGAAGTATGTTCCAAATTGTTGGGCCAGAAAATGCGAAAGTAGCAGACCTGTTTACCCCCAAACTCCTAAAATCGTACAATGTCATCTCAAAATCGTACAATGCAGTATTTTGATTGTAAATAATTAAAAAAATACAGTATATTTAATGTATACAATAACTCCTCCTATAGTTCTCCACTGTTCAGTGGAATCGAGTTACGCTGGCGTCAAAATATGGAACTGTAGGTAAACAGTAGATGACTGACGTTAGCTGTTAACTGCGGTCACTTTGTTTTGCAGACATGTATCTGCTAATACATATCAATTACTATTTGGGTTAACGTGCTGATCACATTATCCCAGTCTGTCGCAGGTCAAAATAAAATCACTGGTGAAAGTTCAAACCTGACTTCAGATAAGCATAAAATAAAATGTATTAAAATAAGAATGAATTACCCGGTAACAAATTGGGACCCCCCCACCCACTTTTTTGNGGTATTTTACAGCATTCGAGATAGAAATGTGCTATTTTAGGACTTTCAGGATGAATATTGTAGTATTTTTAAATACTGCATGTACTTTCTGCCGAGGAACATCCCCCCCCCCCCAACTGACATTAGGAAAATGTGGATGCGGTGTTGAATGTATAGATTTAAATATTCAGAACCGCGCCATACACACTATCTCCTAAATCCACACCACTCATTTTGTCTCTGATTGCTACTGAAAAGTCCGACTTGCAGAATGTGCAGCGCGCGTATGATGGACCCTTCTATGAAGACCTCAATACAGTAGATTGTGTCATATCCAAGAAAGAATATAAACTTTCTTTATCTTTTGTTGAAACTGATGTTTATCGGCAGAAGTAGACGTTTCTTCTTCATCATCGGTTTCGCGTGCCTTTCTTTGTGTCGAGGCCATATCGTAAAATACTCACTCATTACTGGGAAAAAAAATTGAGCTGTCGTCTGATTTTTTTCCCTTTAAAAAAAGGGGTGGGATAGGGGGGGGGGGGGGGGGGCGAAGTATTAGTAGTGATACCAAACTGTCGTATTACGATCGCTGAGGTAAAGAGCTGCTTTGCTAGTTCTACACATATTTTTTTTTTACATGCCGCTGGCAAGCTCTTATAAAATATGTCCACATCCAACGTTCCAGTGCAGAACAGTGTGATCATGTATTTTATTGTAAAAACCGTATCGTCTCTAGTTTTCTCCGTTTTCACAATTGCTGCGGTTCAAGCAGTGGCGTAGCGAGGGTGTTTGGTGCCCGGGGACAAGATTCGCGCCCGGGGACAAGATCCATTTTAAAGCGCCCCCTTTTCTTTTTTTCAACTGTAAAACCCATTATTTTTACCAATAATATATCAAATCACATTTTGGCACCCCTAACTAGCTTGCACCCGGGGACATCCCGGGGACATCTGTCCCCCGCCCCCCCCCCATCGCTACGCCTCTGGGTTCAAGGGAACAAAACTACGTCACACGCTTGGTGGCAGTCAAAGGGGATGGCAGTGAATAGTATAAATATTACCGGTGACGCAGCTAACTAGTTCAGTGTGACACACAAAGCAACACTATGACAATCATCGCCATCAATACGATACGTTGCGGTGATATTTTTATAACCTTTGGCACTCCACCCATGCCGCAAATCTCCTTCATTAACAGCCCCTCACCTCCCCTCTCAGTGCGCACATAATATAATGAAGGATGGTCCCAACTTTAAAAAAAATTACAACCAATCGTTTTTCTCTTTCCATTCACCAGTAGATTTTTATTGGAAAAGGCTAAAACTTCAACAAACGAATTTTAATCGGAATTTTTTTTTTTTTTCACCGGCTCTCTGAAAATCGTAGTTTTGGCGGGTCTCGGCATACAATCGTAAAAGACATCTCAAAATCGTACATTGTACGCCAAAATCGTGAGAGTAAACAGGTCTGAAGTAGCCTTCCGTAAGTCTCAAGGCGAACACATGGTATCGAGAGTTTGCCACTATCGCATGAGCGGAGTCGTCTAGTGGGTACATAAGTCGTCATGAGCGCTTTGAGATGGGATGGTTCCAGGTCATGCAAGAAGCGGTAGCACAGAGTTGCAATTTCGTACTCTATGCGAGCGCGAACTGGCAGCCAATGCAACTCTCAGTAAACGGACCATGGCTTTATGCTAAAATCATGGAGAATCAGGGACAAAATCGTAAAGACATAGCTGCCCACATGCTACGATGGGCTCCTGGTACAATCTTCAAGGTTATGCGTGTTATACAAGAATAAATGGAACAACAATAGACTAAGCGACGATGGGCTCCTGGTACAATCATCAAAGTTATGAGTCCACGCCTTTATAAGGTAAAGCTTTACCTGATTGGAAGAATATGGAAGAAGCATTTAGACCAACTTTGCCCAGGTATGGAGCAGAAGAAGATTTAGAACCGGGTTGGGATATAATGACAGAAAATCATTACCCAACGACTCAGACAGCATCGAGTCATTAACCATCAATACATTCAGCAACTCCAAGTCCACCTAAGAAGAAGCCCATCCCTCGACAGCCAAGAGCCTCAGACAATAAAAATTATTTATATACTGTTCATAAGTTATTACCATATTGTTTTAAATAAAATGTAACACATTGTCTTTTATAGTAGTAATATTAAGATTTTTAAAAAGAAAGAGCAACTGATGAAGAACAGAAATCTCTTGAGTTTACAGCAAAGTATTAAAAAAATAAATATGTCTTAATCATAGATAAATATTGTTAAATTAGACCAACAAAAAAAAAAGAATCCAAATATAGCAGCAGAAATTTTGAGTTTCTTGATCATTTAAAAATATGATACCAAAAATACTTCAATTGCCTTCAAATATAGATCATAATTATATTTTACATACCTTCAACTTCCATCGCAAATTAGATATTTCATCTTTCTCTGAGTCAAATTTTCGTGGGCCATCTCTTAGATTAGGAAAGGCAACTTTCACACTAAATCACAACAAAAAAGTTGGCAACATGATAAAAAGAACATTTTTATGTCTTTAATGTTATACAAGCATTTTAGCTTTTTTTTTTTTTTTTTTGCTTTACAAGAATTTAATTTTTTAATTAAATAATAAGACATAAAATTTTTTTTTAATTAGTTTTTATGGCATTTATTTAATTTTTTTTATTTTTTTTTTTTTTATTTTTTTAATTTTTTTTTTTTTTTTTTTTTTTTTTTTTTTGCTATACAAGAATTTAATATTTTAATGAAATACCAAGACATACAATTTTTCTTTACATAGATTTTCAGGCATTTATTTAATATTTTTTGGGCCTACAAGGTTTTAAAAAAATTATTTTAATCTAAATTAGCTGTCGTCTATTAAGAAAATTGTTATTGCTATAATTGTAGTTTATTGATTTATATCATAAACTGGTAAGCACTAACAAATGCATGCAAAAAGAAACTTTATGGTATGTTTAACCTGAAATGTTAGCAAAATTGTTTGAAATGTGTAAAAATATCATTATTATAAGTACATCTCTTAAAAATGTGATGTGATAAAGAGTTAATTTTCAAATAGAACCAATGCTTCCAGGACAATAACTCCCAAAACCTTAGTGAGAAAAATTCATCCTCACTTTCCTGTATAAAAAATGTGTAAGTTAAGTTAATGGGCTATTTATTTTTGACACAATAAAATATTGAGTCAGGTTCTAAATGATCCTAAAACTGCATTACTTTTTACTTGACTCTTCTTCCTAAACATTAAGTCTTTAAATGTCATGGTCTTTAGAAGGTGGGAGGAGCTATTATCCTGTCAGTATAAAGTTATTTTAATTATCATACTGAATGCAACTGAAATTTTAACTTAAATAAAACTTCCACAACAAATAAACAGCAACGTTAGGCAAAATGTTCACCTATTATGTTTAGTCTGATTCTTTGCTGCACTATGAAACTTCTTGAATTCTTCAAGAGGTTTCATTGATGAATTTCTTTCATTTAGGTCTCTGATCATATTGATGCAGTTTAGATTTTGCATTAAGTTTTTGTTTTGCATATTATTTAAAATGAGCTGTTGTGCTAGCAGTTTCTTAGACCATAAAATTAACTACTTCTTTCCATTAAAATTTAAGTTAAACCAATAACTTTTTATAGGGTATTTAAACCAGGTTATTTTTGAAAGAGGAAAATGATTCACAATAAATTGCTGTCTCAATAAATAAATCTTTACAATTAATGAAAAATTGGTTAATCCAACCAGCATAATTTACCTTTAAAATTATTCTTTCTAAATTTGTTTAACCTATCAACCCTTTTAAAATATAGATATTTTATTACAGCACTCACTTATTGGTAGCACCTGCATCTCCAGAAGCCCCCAGTGGTCGCGATTTTAAACCTCTTTGTTCCAATCCTGGCTTTTTAAATGCAAAACCGCTCTCCAACATTTTTTCATTGATACTAACACCGGCAATAAAAATTTCAGCAAAGAAGCCTGTATGATCTGACAGTCTGGCAGTTGTAAATACATCAGCCTCCTTTCCCTCAACAATCTCTCGTAAGAACTTTAATGCCTGGGAAAATTAGAATTAAATATTTAAGATAATCTATTGTCAGTATTCTCCAAAAAATTTACTACATTAATTCTAACTCTTAACATGACTGACAGAAAAATCACTAAATATATTAATACATACATTGGCATCTTGATTGTTATTACACCATAGAGAATGAAGCATATATTTGATTGCACATGGCGGCAGGGCTGTTAAGGATTTTGGAAGCTCTACCAACGTGGATGGATCTAATTCTTCTGTATTGCCGAAGTCTATGTACTGGACTTTTACCTGTGGATATTAAAGGAACAGTTATTCATTCAAATGGAATCATCCCAATAGCTGCTAGTTGGAGCTAAATTTTGTATTGTTTAGAAGTTCTTCCCTCATCAGATGCCTTTTAATCCTTCAAAACATACTAAAATTAATAATACAGAAAAACAAATTCCATTAAAATAATAAAACATTATTTCACAACCATACAAAATATTTTGTTGCATACAATTGTTTGTAAATTTTGAAGCCTAAAGCAACAGTACTTGGGCAACAAGAATTGAAAAATTTTCTTTGGCAATATGAGTGATAATATAAATGATATGTACAAAGTATCTAATGATTTACAATGTGTTTTGTAAAAGAAATAAATCATTACATAACTCCAACCAGTTAGAAACAAACAAAAATATTTCACAGACAATTTATAGGATTTGTTTCTTTGATACCATACAATAAAATAAAATGATTTATGATTGATATAACATAAATCATTTAAATTATAGCAGTATCATTTTTTATATAATATTTTCTTTCAAAGTATTTATAGGTATACTTTGCTCCTTTTCGCTGTGCAGAAATTAAATGCTGTTTGCCAATTATGAAGCTATAAGGAATGAATCCATTAGCAACGAGAATTGGCATTTACTTTTAGCAATAAGTGAAAAGTCCAAAGCAATGATGCTTAAGTCTTTAAAAAGTCTTAGTGCTTTCTAATATTTATGTAGTAATATTATGGTCAGCAAAGTTTTGGAATTCGTTAAAGAAACAATGTAAATTCATTTTATTCAATAAAATGTCATTATATCCTTAATGAGGATTTAAAAAAATCATGATTAAAGGTTGGACTTTACTTGTGGGTCAGACAATAGGAACTATATGTTTTTGTTGTTTTTTTTAAGTGCATATTTTTTAGTTACCTATATTATTTATAAGTCCCAGCTATGTGCATTATTTTTTTTTTAAATTTACAATTTAATTGTACTTTTTACAAACCTTAAATAATTACTGAAACTGAAAACAAATATTCTTTGAATGTGATATTGATTGCTGATTATTTTTCAGAATCATACATGCTGAAATGGTAATATTAAATAACCATTAACAGTTCCAATACATCATGAGCAAAATCTGTTAATTATGAAACTATTAGATATAATGTTCCATAGCAATGAGAAAGAAATTGTATTGTTTGAAAGACATTTTAAATATTGACTAGGTATAAGCTTTCATTAAAACACCACTTTAATCTTTTATAGAAGTGGAGTGATGATTTAATATTTATTTATTTAAGCCCCTTAAATAAACCATATACATTACCCCAAACTTTTAACATTTCTGCACTATTTTACCCACAATATAATTATATTTAAAGATAGTTGTACCAAACTTTCAGGAAACATTCAAAACTAATGAACAACAAAACTTTTACATTACATTAAAACTTAGTATTTTGGTTAATTTTATTTGAAGGTATGTTAAAAAAATCATG
This sequence comes from Lymnaea stagnalis, assembly GCA_964033795.1. Taxonomy (NCBI): domain Eukaryota; kingdom Metazoa; phylum Mollusca; class Gastropoda; family Lymnaeidae; genus Lymnaea; species Lymnaea stagnalis. The sequence continues at coordinate 1,904,380 of CAXITT010000017.1, forward strand.
ACAGAAATATTATTATATGTATTTTTAAAAAATCACTAAAAAAAAACATGTTTATTGTATTTCAATTAAATATCTGATCAATTTAAATTTTAAATCCATTTATATATTTATAAATTGTAATTAGAAGCTTTTTTCAAAATATAGTGAATGCATGAAATTAAAAATAAAAACTCCAAAAAAAAATCCCCAATAAGACAAGACTTATGTGAGCATACCTGTTCAACTATGCGATTAAAGTTTAAAAGGCTATGGCAATGATCTGTCTATCATGTTCTATGTAGACTGCTCTAAAGACTTCTTGGTAGTGTTGATGAATCCCACAATCTCTCCTCCACAAACTTTATATTTGATATCTACATTCCAATGAGCTGCCTCATTGAAGGAATTTCTTCAGCATAAAATTTAAATTTTCTCTTGTATCTGAATGTAGCCTAGATATACCATCTTGTCATTATCCCAAATCTACCCAATTTCTAGTTTCTTTTTAATATTGTTCAAGTTTTGTTTTGATTAAAACTAATTTCTTTTATTAAAACGTTATTAGAAACATTAAATAATTGTCTTAGTTTATGTAAACTGTTTTTCTATTCCTTATAAAAATTTAAGTACTATGATGATGTTGAGTCCTAACTATTTTTTTTATGTCTTTTAATAAAAATTGTATAGTATAACTTAATATTATAACTTTAGTATCTGTAATTTTAAGTAGCTCATAGACTGTTTTGTCAATAACTTTCCAAATATTTTGATCATAAGTATATAACATAGTATTTTATTTAGCCAAGGGTCTAAATAATACTAAATAGCACTTGACACTAAGACTAAGGGTCAAGACACAGTAAGTAGGCTCAGTTTAAGAATATTACATTAAATTAACAATTATTCAAAATGTATAATTACATTCCTTATTAAATTACAAAAATACTAATTTAAAATAGACCTGTAAGTGCAGTTTATTTGTTAGAATAGGAGTATTACTTTATTAGGCTTAGTAGCAGCTTATGCCCATAAAATAAAATAAGGTCATAGTGTTATGGTTAAATTGTAGGCCTAATAACAGTAGGGAAGAAGCAAACTAATTTTTTAAAATTAAGTATTGATTTCTGTACTCTAAAATAACATTTTAAATTTACTTACTTTTATTAAGATATTTAAAGATTACAGACTATTAAGTGTATGATTTAGAGGCAATTCTGTTTTTGGGGAAGTTAAAAAAAATGGCATAATTTTTTCCATCTAGTGATGACAAGCTGAAAGTGCTAACGATAAAGGGAAACTTGACTATTGCAAAGTTATAGCCTATCCAATTTAGATGATAAACAGCTTTCTATAGGTTTAAATTTGTTGCGATTTCTAAAAAAATGAGTGCTTAAATAACACATTTAAGAATTATTTCATTAGAATGTTTTCAATGGGGGTTTATTTAAATCTTAAAATAAAATATGTTTGTGAGACAAAAAGCCATTTTTAAGTTATCTAGAAATAATCTTTTTATAAACTGGAGATAGAGATTAAGTCCTGAAATTACTAATGCAATCATTAATTTGAAATAAATAACTACCGATTTAAACAGAAAGCAAGTTAGATCAGGCAGTTAGTATGTTAGTACCAGCAGCTTAAAGACTTATGACCAGACAAAATCTAATTGTGTCCATTAAGAAATATGGAAAAACAATTTTAGAAATATGTAAGACAGTTATGAAGCCAAAAGAAATTGGTCTAGCAGCAACGAGAACTGTCACTTTTTATACTGTTAGCAGATAAGTCAAAGATCATGATTATAATTCAAAATCTGTATTTACTGCTTTGGTACTTCCTTACTTTAATTAAATATAGCAAGACAATAGATTAATTATCAATCAGTGTTACATATTTTAAAAACATTTAACCTGTATAACATTACAAATAAATATGAATGGTAACTATTCTATATTAAATATTGCCAAGTTTATTGCTAAATAGTAAACAGATAAGTGAGCAGCTTACCCTTTCAGAGTTAAAAGTGTAACGAACAACACATCGATACCAGCAAGCATCTACTGAGTATTGAGCACCATATATCTAAAAATTAAATATTAAAACATAAATAAATTTTCCTGAGTGGGAATCTTTATAAGTAAAAGGCGATTTATTATTAACAAAAACCATATTAGCAACTAACAGCTTTTGCATAGCTCATGTATATTATTTTAAAAAATTTAATTAAAATAATTTTTTGAAATAAGTAGATGTAAATATATAAATAATTGCATGACTTAAAATTAAACCAGACCTTTTTACCCTCAAACTCTTAAAATCGTACAATATCATCACAAAATCTTTCAATACATTATCTTAATAGTAAAATAATAAACATACAGTACATATAATGTATACATCTCAAAATCATACATTGTACGCCAAAATCGTAAAAAATAACAGGTCTGTTAAACTGATAATAGTCTCTTATCCAAAACTTTGAAACACTTACTTTTTCTGGTTCTGGTTTTCCTGAGAGTTTGGGAGCCTCTGGACAAATAATGGCTAACTGTTCGAGGATACTAGTTAGTTCATTTATACTATCCCCAGATGATTTTTGGCCCCACATCATAATAGGTGTTTCTACATGGGATATAAGTATTCTCTGCAAATAATATTGAAAGCTGCTTTGCAAAAAAAGATATTTGAGATAAATACTTTCAAGCCATACAGTTATACCAATAAATAAAATTAACACTGTAAATTGTCTCTGTCAAGAATGCATTCAATGACCAATATTTTTTAAAAACTGGTATTGGTCGGTTTTGTTTAACAGCTTTTCCTCCCTGTTAGCTGACTGTATTTGCTAATGAATTAATTCCACCCAGCTATATTTACACATAGCTAAAGATGGCCCCAGGTGAAAAGTGACTTCACAACCTTCCAGTCCAAAGGCAGACAATCTTGTAGTTCCACCACTGACTGACATTTACTAAGCTATGGTTTGCAATTGGGAATATTAATGAAGTTACATATAGGCCCAAATGTCACCAAATAAGGTATAGTCACCAAACATAATATGTAAACTATTTTCAAGCAAATCTCTTCAGTTTAAAAATTGCCAAACACTGATTCAGAACTAACCTTAAAAAAAATGTGTGAGAGGGTAAAGAAAATTATTTGTTACGACAGGGCTGTTTACCAATCCCTTTTAGTAACATTAAAATAATTGTGGAGCCACCCGCCATTTCTTAACTTTATGATAAGAGATAAACTTCTTACTTCTGTTTCTCTTTTCATTTGCTGTCCGGTATTACTTTCAAATGATGGCACTAGAAAATACAAAATTCGGCAATGATTATATTTATAAAAATCTTTCATCCTAGTTTTTATAATCTTCAAGCAAGTAAGTATTAATAAATTAATTTGAAAAATGTCTGTCAATTATGAAGCTAATAGAAATATGTTCTACAGCAACGAGAATTGACAAGTTATTGTTACCAGTTAGTTTGAAATCACAAGTATTGGCCCTGTGATTTTATTTAATACAACTGGTATTAATTTCATATATTCAAAACACAAAAAAAAATTTAAAAATTATGACTTAGAGAAGATTCTGTGACAAATTTGCGTAACTATTTATGTTTATTATACTTGTTTTTATATGTCCATTTTTAATGATACTGATTAAAAAAAATAATTTAATTGCAATATACAGAAATGAGGTATTTTGAAAATATTATGAACCATAAGAAATATGGCAAGCAAAAATGTTTAATTTTATTTCCTTTACTTTGTATTAAACAGAATAAAAAGTAAACTTGCATTTTTGTAAAAAGGTTATTCTAATACTATCTAATAGCATATAAAAAATATGTCATAAATATCAAGCAATAACTATTTTTGGATAATAAAAAGTTTCATACCCGCAGACTCACCGATGTCTGGGTTTCGCTGTTTCATTAGAATTGTTTGTAATTTTCCATCTTCATATTTTTCTCCTGTCTCCTCTGACTCACCCTCTTTCCTTGGAACAGGAGCACCCCTATTTATCAAAAACAAAAATAGCTAATTGAAAAAATTGGTGCATAATTTTGATGTGAAATCTCAAAAACAGTAATTTAATTCTCACTTTACCTTCCTTTCAAACTTTACAATACGCCAAACATGTATACCTTAGCATTTTAAAACATAAATGTAAAAGCATTCTGCATAATGTTAAATTTTTAAATATTTGTGATAAGAGCATAACATTTAACTCCTGAGTTGGGATCCTTTTTTTTTAAAAAAAGACACTAATTCAAATAAAACAACCACTTCCAACCAATAAATAGAAACTTGAAAATTATAAAGTTGATACTTTCAAGATCTCTACAAAAATTCTAAAAACTCCCCCTGGGGCTGAAAAAGGAGGGTTTTGAGGGTTTGTAACAACAATAAAAAGAATTGAATTAATAAGGCACTGTTAGACACCCTAGAAAATTAAAACTTGGTACCATCCAGGCTGATACCCAAAGATTCCTACAAAAATGTTTTTAACAAAATTTTAAATCTTATAAGTCCCTTATAGGGAGGTTTCTAACTTTTTCTACATCTGAAAAATATGACATTTCCAATCCTCCTAGACACTTCAAATTTGATAACAGAGAAACTGAGATCACAACAATACCTAAATCACATTTTTCTTTATTTAAATAAAAATTTCAGAGTACTAAAATACCATTAACCCGCAAGACTACAAATTAATAAATAAATGGTTATGCAACATATCTGGCTTGTATTAAATGTTTTAACATAGTGGGGCAGTGGGTTTAGCGGAGGGTAGAAGAATGACAGAAATGGAAAAGAGGCATGTAGTTTTGTTATAAAGAGTTTGTGGATAGGTAGGTGAAAGGTAGATGATAGGAGAGGAGTGGTTTGAGGTTGGGAAGGGTGGATGCTGTAGAGAGAAGGATGAATTGGTAGTAAGGAACTTAGAAGCAGTAGTAAATGAATGACGATTTGGGGATTAATAAGAATTATGGAGTATGTTGCAAGGTGAAATACAAAATTAATTAAACAAAGCAACAATTTAAATTAGTTCAAAGTAATGGAGGACCAAACCCTTTAATTAACTCCCCATCTTTGGAAGAAACTACAGAAGTAATCAACTCCATGAAAACTACAAAGCCCCAAGAGAAGACCTCTTCACAGCAGTACTTATTAAATATGGAGGAAGAGAACTACACACTCAGACACAAACTTATAACTAAAAATTTGGCAAGAAGATAAAATCCCAACAGAAAGGTTAACAGCACTAATAACACAAATACACAAGAAAGGTTCCAAACGTCAATGCACAAACTACAGAGGAATTTCCTTATTAAATGTTAAATACAAAATACCGAAAAAACTAAAACCGATCACTGTACAAACCATTTTCAGATGCCTATTAAAGAAATGTTATGAATGTAATATCCCAGTACATCAACTCTATGTGGACTTTAAATGGCCTATGGCAGGATAAAAAAGTATCTATATGAGACTCTTCAAGAGTTTGGCATACCCAACAAACTGAAAAGTCTGATACATTTAACATTAAGCAACTGAAAAAGCAAAATCAAGGTTCAGGGTGAATATCAAAGAGAATTTCAGATTAGACGTGACTCCTTTTCTCACTGTGTTGTACGCTATTTAACTTAACATTGGAGAGTTGAAAGAAGCATACATATTAACACATGGGGAACAATAACAGGATACTTTCTGAGGGAAACCCAAAACCAATAGGCACTTTCTACAACCAACTCCTTAAGTATCTTGCATATGCCAATAAAATAGCACTGTTAGGGAAAAGTAGTAAAGACATATCAAAAGCTTTTATTGAATTAGAAGACGCATCACTAGACGTTAACCAAAAAACAAAATACATGACTATGCAGAGAGAAGAACAGACAGATGAAACCATTAAAATTGGAAACCCAAATTTTGAAAAAGTAAATCAATTCAAATAACTAGGCTCTTTATTAAATGAAAAAAAAAATAAACGACTAACAGAAATAAAATAAAGAATATCGGCTGGAAATAGGGCATACTTCAGTAGTCAGAGCGTTTTTCATCCTGTTAAGTAGTACAATGTTAGCCATTGACTGGGTGATGAAAACATCTACACAGCAGAAAAGGAATGGCATCCAATGGACCCAACAACAGATGCAGGAGAAAACAAACATTGATGCAGCCACTTCTGCTAGCATGGGTCTCAACATTCACAAAGGGAAGAGTAAAATCCTCAAGGTTAATGCCACCAGTACATCACCCATTATGCTTGAAGGAGAAGCCCTTGAGGAGGTGGACAGTTTTGTTTACCTTGGCAGCATGGTAGATAAACAAGGTGGTACAGATGCGGACGTCAAAATAAGGATAGGAAAAGCAAGAGCAGCCTTCCAACAACTCAAGAATGTTTGGGTCTCTAACAACTTAGGCAGCAAGTTAAAAGTAAGGATTTTTAACGCTATGGTAAAACCTGTGCTGCTATATGGAGCCGAGACATGGAGAACAACGGCCGTAAACCTGACCAGAATCCAGTCCTTCATCAACAACTGTCTAAGAAGGATTCTCAGAATTCACTGGCCAGACAAAATCAGCAACCAGGAACTGTGGCAGCGGACAAAACAGAAACCCATTGAGGAAGAGATTCTCCAGAAGCGGTGGAGGTGGATTGGTCATACACTAAGAAAACCTGCTTCTAACATAACAAAGCAAGCCCTGAAATGGAACCCACAGGGTAAGCGGAAAAGAGGCCGTCCAAGAAACACTTGGCGCCGAGAATTGGAGACAGACATCAAGAAAATTGGCCATGAATGGAAGATCCTGGAGAAGCTGGCCCAGGATAGAGATGCCTGGAGGTCTCTCGTAGGTGGCCTATGCCCTTGGAGGAACCGCAGATGCCGACGATGATCGGTGGATGCCCCTCATGGACGAGAAGGCTCAACTCAGTAGTCAGAAAATATTCCATAAAGACATTACAAGAAAAACAAAGAAAACTATATATAAAACTTTATTCAGACCAGTTATACCAAATGCAGGTGAAACTTGGGCCCTTACAAAATCAACAGAAAGTCTATAATTAAACACATGGGAGAGAAACGTTCTCCGGGAAAATATAAGGACGCTGGCCAGGACTCTTACAGAGAATGCCAAATGACAGAGGAGTGAAGAGGGTGCACAACCAAAACCCCAGAGGAAAACGGTTCAAAGGCTAAGATGTATGGATGATGTGGGAAGGGATTTACAGGAGCTGAGAATCCAATCATGGAAAAGAAAATCATCAGTTAGGCCTGAGTGGAAGGCACGCCAAAGCCCTACATGGGCTGTAGCTCTACAGGGATGGATGAATAACTATAGCAGCGGTTCTCAACCTGTGGGTCGCGACCCCTTTGGGGGTAGCACGACCCTTTCCCAGGGGTCGCCTAAGACCACCTGAAAAGACATATTCTCAACAGTTATGAAGTAGCAACGAAAATAATTTTGTGGTTGGGGGTCGCCACAACATGAGGAACTGTATTAAAGGGTCGCGACATTAGGAGGGTGGAGAACCACTGAACTATAACTTCACTCTACATTTTTTTTTTAAAACTGCTTAAGCTTTACTGCAATCCAACACTCTTTTAATTACCTTTTTGCAGCCTTTTTAACAAGCATTTTATTTCCACCTTCAAAACTTGTTCCATTAACTTCTTCAATAGCTTTCAAGGCATCTTGTTCACAGAAGAATTTAACAAGGCTAAGGATGGAAAATACAAACAAGGTTAAATTCAACTTCCCAATTGACCATATAAATGAATTTTAGAATTATTTTACATTATTACCCTCTAATTAAGTTATTGTTTTAATGTAAATTCAACTTACCCAAATCTGCCCCCATCAGAGGAGGTATTCACCCATATATTGTGCACTTCACCATACTTTGAGAATATTTTTCCAACCTTTTTCTGCAAAAAAACAATAATATGAATTATTTTTAAATTTTGACAATAGAATAACCACTAGAATAAGAAAAGTATATCCATACAGCCAAACCTGAATAAACAACAGCTACAAATGTAATGTTGATTGAGTTAGCAGACAGCAGCTAATCTTATAGATAAGTCACATGATTTAAATACTACTGCATAGATTAATGAAATGAATATGGTAAAACTGAAATAGAATGTTCTGTAATTACATTGAAAACTTTTTAAAAATCTTTTTTTTTTTTAATTTTATACATTTGATACAGACTTCAGTGGTCAAGTGATAGAGAGCTTGCCATGGGTTTTAATTCAATTAACATTGGCTGCTCAATTTTTTTTTTTCAGAGGAAATTCTATACAACTCAATATTGATGTTATAAAGCTTGTTTCTGACGTGTACTATGTAAACTGATGTGAAAGCATTTAGGTTAATGGGTTGTTCCTACAAGGCGTTTCTCCCGCGGTCACGTGACGTAAACAACTCCATCACTGAGTGTTAAGCCTCGAATCGATACTATTCAGAATAGTATTCTATCATCATTACGATCAGTTTCTTTTCCCATAAAACGCATGTAAAATGGCAGCATTTAAACAAGATGTAGGTAGAAAAGTAAATACTTGCAAAGTAACATACAAAGAGTCTTTAGATGCAGTTAGTAGGCAAAGATATAATGTTAAATTAGCTCTAATAGGTGGAGTAGATCCATACGAAAATAACATGTGGTCCACTGACGTTGCCCATTTACCGATAATTGAACAGGACATATATGAATATCTTGTGCATAAAATAAGTTTTTACTATTCAACAATTTAAAGCTTCGAAGCAGCTTGGGGCTCATAATCAGCTTACTTCAGGATGGTTCATTTGTAACAGTCTTTCGGTTGATATTTTTCAACCAAAGACGGCGTCAGCGTTCAGTTATTTCCAGCAATTCTTTTCCTTTCCCATTTATAGCCTCAGGTATATGATGGAAGGAAATTCCACTATCCTTTTGAATTTTGTTAATGCACCCTTTAATACAACAGGTTACACCCATTGGAAAATGTTAATAGAATTAAAAAATGAACAGCAATAGAACGGTAATAGTAATAGGGGCACAATGAAGGCAATGTAGGATATTATGATCGAAACACTCAGACACGTAGTACACATTGTACGCATAGATTGCTAACGTCAGGGTAGGATCAACCCATACAATTTATTTTGGAGTCCAAGTTGTTGAGGTTTTCATTCATCTTCCATTCTGTGGAAAATTTGCACAAGAAAATTCCAACATGAGTTTGTGCAAGGAATGCTTTCTGACTTGAGAGGGTAGTTTTAGGACCTTTTCCGATCTGGATGTCAGTGCAAAGAAAAATAATTTTCAGTAATCTAGCAGAGTTCAGTTACAAGCTTCAAATGAAAGTGAATAGTTTGCGATTCAAAGTATTGATATACACATACATTGAAGTGACACTGACAGACTATAATAATAATTGATTCTTTGACCAGGATTTGTAATAGGAGACCAACCTTACTTACATCACACGCAAAGAGGGGGGGGGGGAAGCCATGTGGTGTCACATAAAAAGCAGAGCATTATTGAAAAAAAACTGCACTTAATATTTAATTCAAGACATTTTAAACATTATCCTTTTAAGAAACAATAGAAAGTGAATAGTTTGCGATTAAAAGTATTGATATACACATACATTGAAGTGACCCTGACAGACTATAATAATAATTGATTCTTTGACCAGGATTTGGAATAGGAGACCAACCTTACTTACATCACACGCAAAGAGGGGGGGGGGAAGCCATGTGGTGTCACATAAAAAGCAGAGCATTATTGAAAAAAAAACTGCACTTAATATTTAATTATAGACATTTTAAACATTATCCTTTTAAGCAACAATTATAATTATTTTATTTCTTAACTATAATTAACTGAGAGAATCAGTCCAGGTATGCAAGGTCCGAAAAATGGCCATTTATCAAGTTATAGGCTGCCACTGAAGAGAAGAATCAGGGTGTAGTGACATTGACAGTTGTGAGAATTTGTCGCATTGTGGAGATGGGAGTCTCATAATTAAGGCTACTAGGTGAAGGGGGATAGAATGAAAAATGTTTGGGGGGAGGGTGATCTTAGAAAATGTTCTTGGGTAAGGATTCTTAAACATTTTTGCAGCACTGTAATCTCTCAATTTCAAAACATTTCCTTCAAACATTACAAGTTATGAGCAAACAAAAATTCACCAGAAAAAAATGTACTGTTAAAAATCAAAATGCATAAAATCTGATTTTTTTTCAAAAGCAGCAACAACAGCAATGGCAGCAAATTTTCTGGGTCTTTCAGTACTTTCACTACTGACTACTGGTTAAAAACCTTGTTTTAAACACATGTTGACACAGATGCAGTAATTCAATACTTATATTCAAATTTTTTGGGACATGGGGAAGTGAATTTGTTAAGGCTTTGTCATTGTCAAGGACAGTAATGGACAGAGAGATTTTTTTATAGGGAGTGGGTGCAGAGGTTAGTGATTGTGAGTTACATTTAAAGGGGGAGTCCTAACTTTTTGTGACGATTGGGGGTAAATTTTGGGTTAACAGTATGGGTTTTGCCGTGGGTTATGTGAATAGATTGTACAAACATCGAAATCTTATTTAGTACGGCGCTGACCTCGGGGAACCTCCTTGACCTATATATTATAAACTGTGGATGTGGACCACAAAAGTCCACATGGCTGGGCTTACCGATAACCCGAAATCAACCCGATTGGGGGGTGGGTCAAAATCTGCAGAATTTGCGCAACGTCTGTGACATTCATGGACAGTCCCTAAAATCTAGTGTCAGTCAGTCCCACTCTATTTTGAACATGAGTCAAATGAGTCATGGCTTTTAAATTATCATTTTTTTTGTACAGCAAATATAAGCTTTTATTTTATTTTTTTTATATTAAGTGCAATCCTGATGTTTGAGGACTTATTAAGAGTTCAGCCTATTTTTTAATAAAATTATGCTCCTATGCTCTTCTTCACAAAAATTGTTAGTCTTGTTAGCTGACTCACAACTACTTTTACTTTTGTAATAGTAATAGTTTAATAATAGCTGCTTCACTAAATTCACTAGATTTGGTGCTAGTCTTACTCTGACTCTGTTACTAAGAAGTTACTTATTTGGCACAATATAGATTTATCTAGAAATTCGCATCATTGAAAAAATAATGACCTGATCAGCATCTGGTGGGAGATTTCCAACAAATACATCAAAAGTGATAACTTTCCCTTTCGGGGGAATAGTAGACATCGTGTTACAGCTTTCAACGCCTAAACCTCTTCATGCGTACATCTAATGAAAGCCGGGATCATTGCCGGTTTGGTAAATTTCAGAGCTCATTTAATATACAGAATGTTCTTGAAATTAAAGATTTAAAGGGCTATATAATTATTTTTTATAACTCAACATATAAAAACTCAAACATTATCATAAAAATAAACACATATTATCAATAAAAATCAAATTGACTAATAAAGTTCTTTAAAGGCCTAAGTAATGTCATTTGAGATTATAAATTTTTTAAGTATAAAAAGGAAAGAATAACGTGCATGTAAATATTAATTTTTTAGAGTTATATTTATATCTTATTAAAATAAATCCTCAAAATTTCATAGAACAATCATATGTGTTTAAATCTTATATACATGTAAAAATAAATAAATATAATATGTAAAGAAATTATATGATGCTCTGGCATAATCGTTGCTTTTAAATTCGTAACTTACCAAAAGCAAGAGCAAAACCTATGACAAATTTTGGCTTACAGTTGTAATGGATGAAATATCCTAGGGCTAATAAAGTGGTCGGCAAACTCATTAGTCAAAAGAGCCAAAAATCAGCAGCAGAACGATTTTTTTTTAAATTTGAGAGACAAATTACTTTTCAAGAACCATTTTTTTGGAGTCAAAACCGATTTCTGGCCGAGCCGCACTCAGGTCGCTAAAGAGCGGCTCGCGTGCCGCGATTTTCCGACCACTGCGCTGGACTAATATATTAATTTCGTAGATAAATATTTTAATTAAGTCATACTTAATAAAAGTATCTAATGGATTAATTTTATTGTTTATAATGTTTTCTCCCATCCCACCTCTTTCTCTCTCCCCCACCCCTCTTCAGCTCCCCTTCCCTCCCAGGAACGTCATTTCAATTTTTTTTTCTTACACCCCCCCCCCAAAAAATAAAGTGTTGGGCAAATTGAAAACCTAGTTGGCTTGTTAAGTTGTTTATTTCGAGCTAGCCAGTAGCCAGTCCTGCAAGATGTGGGCATATAATATTTTGTCACTGACTATTTCTGATTAGAGTAGAAATTATTAGAAATTAACTTTTGGTGTATTTAATTTAATTTGCTAAAACAAAGGATATCGTATTGATGATTTCGGTCTTTTAAAACAAATACGAATCGTATTTGTTTTAAAAGACCGAAATCATCAATAACTTTGTCAATGTTTTACATTGTTTGCATTTTCTTGGAGGCATGCTATTGCCAGCAGATCACTGAGTCGTGTTTTTCTATTTCTGATGTGTTTTAATCTTTTCATGATTATAAAAAAAAAAAGCGTTCGTTTTCAACTGATGTTACTGGAAATCGTCGGTGCTTCTTTCAGTAAATTCCCCCCCCCCCC
>CAXITT010000017.1:1917174-1931216 GCA_964033795.1 Lymnaea stagnalis
GGGGGGGGGCGAATATTTGGTCTTCACAGGTGTCATTTTTTTTCTTTAGATTGAGCAGCGGGATTTTCGGACAACTGCAAAGTTTCTATCGAGAAAGTTAGCGTGGCAAAAAAGTTAACCCCCTAGGGTGGCGCTAACACCAGGCACTCCACTGGGCAGTGTATATATCGGCACCTTTCTTGTTTGTCAGGACAAGCAACAATACTGCCATTTTATCGGGAAATAGGGCAGAAATCGAGCATTCCGATGGCTTTTCCTAACCAGAATTTTTTTTATTATTTAACAATCAAGAGTTGAATTTTGGAGTATACGTGATATGAATGTTTTAGTAATACTATTTGATCAGGGAAAATAATTTTTCAAGCGTCAGGGGTGGCATTATGGCGCCCAGTGCCATACATAAACTAAATTCATTCTGGTTGTGGTGCGCCCAAGATAATCATTTGAAACAAGATTAGATTCAACCCCGTCACATTGATCGACGTCAAGGAAAATTGAGGAAACAACATCAACATACTCCAACTATAATATATGGACTACAAATCAGCTTATGATAGCATAGTCAGGAAATACCTGTACGATGCTCTCCTGGAACTTCGAGTCCCTAACGATGGATAACTCCAAAGTAGAATCAAAGTACAGAGAGAGTACTCGAGGGAGTTCCCAATTAATCAGGGCCTCAGACAAGGAAATCCGTGTATCCTTTTCAACATTACGTTGGAAAAAGGCTTTAGAAACACGTCTGAGCTGCAGAGAAGTAGTACAGAACAACCATAAGAAACTTTATAAAGTCAGCCAGTGCAATATCTGGTATACACAGACGATGTAGCGCTACTTGGTAGAAACAACAATGATAAAATTAAAGCTTTCACAGAACTTGAAGATGTCACATCAAAGCTGGTCTTGGTGTAAACAAAGCGAAGGTAATATATATGATAAAGACAGGAAATATGCATATTGATGACAAAATCAATATGAACAACCACACCTTTGAGAGGGGGGCTACTTTCAAATATCTAGGGGTGGCTAAAATAAGCAAAAGGAAATACAATCGGAGGTGAAAGAAAGGTTAACAGCATGCAACTGTTCTTATTTCAATTTACAAAATCTACTTCGAAGCAAAAATCTCTCTAGGGGAACAAAGAAGGCAATATACACTACTATCATAAGACCAGTAGTAACTTAAGCAAGTGAGACTTAGTTCCTACCAGAAAAGCTGAGAATCTGCTCAATATATGCCCCGATGATAGACAATTTTGTTTTGGGGATCCGTACAAACCAAACGCTATATCAATTGTACAAATACCCACCCACAGTCGCCAAAAAAAAAAAGGCAGACTACCCTGGACAGGACTCATTGAAAGGATGCCGGATTCTGAAGCAGCAAAAACGATCTACAGGCAGAAAACTAGGGGCAGACGGCTCACTGGTCGACAAAGACTTAGATGGATTGACGATGTAGAGGACTTACAGAGATTGGGGTTTCGCACATGGAGGCGGAAAGCGATGGATCTATCCCAATGGAAGAATTTGGTGGAGAAGGCCAGGGCCCTACATGGGATAAGCCGCCACTGGTGAAGAAATGTCAGACTTTTGGGTGGGAAGCTCTAGAAATAGCAATAATAACAGGACATCGCTAACTCTTCCACCAGCCCAATATTACATAATTTTATTCCAGTTGGGAGCCCTTAGGATATGCTTTTTTTTTTTGTCGAGAGATACTACCTAGCTTAGACTCATTCCTTAAAAATTTATAGGCCCCGGAAAATATCTTTAATAAATTCAAAATGCAAGAATGCATTTTTCTACATAGTTAACTTTAGTTTTGCATCATTATACACTTAATTGGAGAGCAACGGCAGAGATTCTAGTTCAGATTTTTTTGTGTCACTTGACCTCAGAGTCATCGTGTTAGGTCTGCAACCCGTAAGGCTGCATGGCGTCTCGTATATTTTAGGGGCTTAAAGTTGTGCTGTAATTACTTTAAATTATCAACTTTTAATGCTAAGTATGGAAGGATAAAACCGAAAAGTAGTAGGGGTGCCACAAAAAGTCAAGCGACGTCTCTGCCTGACTAAGTGTGTCATACAATGTATATTTCTTTTATTAATATGAAGAACAATGTGTTTTTTTAAGTTTAAAAAAAATATTTTTGTGGTAAACTACATGAAAAATAATTAATTTACTACAAAATATTTTTATTTTTTTTACTTCCAAAAATAGATATCTATCATAAAAAAAGAAAAAAAAAAGAAATGCTAAAATATTTTTAAATTTTGAACAAAAAAAAAAAACCGAAAACAAACATTTATAAATAAATAATTTTATTTTTTTTAATACCAAAAATAGGTAACTATAAAAAAAAAAAAAAAAAAAAAAGAAATGCTAAAATATTTTTAAATTTTGAACAAAAAAGAAAAACCGAAAACACACATTTATTACTAAATATTTCTAAGTTTTACCAAAGTCAAAAAGAAAAAAAAAACGCTTTTCTGTCGAAAGGGCTATATATTTTTATGGGTTTTCAAAATTGGTATTTATTTATAAATCGTATGTAACAGACATAGTTGTTAAGAAGACATGAGATGTTTACAAAAGACATCATCTATTTATTAATTAATGTGTGATTCTTTTGAGAAAGAAATCTTATTTAAAAAAGTTTAAATTCTCAATATTCAGTAAATGGAGATGTTAATTTAGATTTTCAAACAACTATAATTTGCTTCAGATCAATTACGACTTGGCTCTTCAATATTATACTTAAACCCTTGACCAAAGCACAGAATTCTGCACCCACCCAAGACAAAATGGAAATGCGAGTAGCGAGAAAGTCTTTACTTTAAAAAAAAAATTTTTACTCTTTTTTTTTTTTTTTTTACCAATTCCATAGAATTTATTTTTAAATACTACCAAAAATTGCATTCATAAGATAATCAAAATACTAGATTATTTATTTATTTATTTTTTTAAAAATATATATTTTCTTTCTACTGGATGATCATCTAAAAATGATTATTTTTTTTTTAATAGTTCAAAAATCTGGGGAAGATTTTTTTTTTATTCTCATAATAAAGTCTCATAATAAAGGATAAAGTCGTTAAGGATTTAATAAATAAAGGCTGAATATTTTTTTTTTAAATACATAATTTTACTCTGCTGTTCCCGAAACTGTGTTACAAAATTAGAAACGCACTCGATCTATGATTTGTGCACTATTTGTATGCAACCGGTAAATTCCTAATTTTTTTGTTTTAAAAATTTGTTTTTGGTTGTTTTTTTTCTTTAAGTTTTTATTTTATCTAACTCAATATACATGTATCGAATCCACTACATTAAAATGTATGATAAAAACGATTTCTTTTAAAGCTATTATACAATTTATAATGAACACTTATCTCTACTTTAAGGGTCCATCCATAAATGACGTCACGCGCCTGGGGGGGCGGAGGGGGGGGGCAGATTTTTGTGACGATGTGTGACGAGGGGGAGGGGGGACCTCAAACAATGTGACGTCACATGAAAAGCGGAATATTGTAGTAAAGATTTACACTTAATGACACTGAATTACAGCCATTTTTAACATTATTCTTTTCTACAATTATAATTATTTTATTTCTAAACTGCTATCAGGCAGGGCCGGCGTTAGGGGATGGCGAAGTGGGGCGACCGCACGTTGCCGTAGTATATTTATAATATACCTCAGCCTGCCAATAGTTCCTAATCCAGTCAACACAATATTCGGAGTTATTAGCTAGTCAAATGGTCTGAAGGTCAGTCTGGCTACCGTTATGACGTGTCCCATTACCCATTATGACCAGTAAGGCCCCAGTACGACTATAACGTGTCTCAATATCCTATCGGCGAATATATAACTTCAACGGCCCCCTCAAAAGTCAATTTGCCCAAGGCCACGCACCCCACTAGTGCCGGCCCTGAGTTCAGGTATGTGCAGTCCGAAGAATGGCCTCTGATTAAGTTACAGGATGCCAAGGAGGATGGGAATCGGAGTGTAGTAACAATGACAGCCGTGAGAATTTATGGCTGTATGCATGGGCGCCCGCAAAAAACTTTCTAAGGGGGGGGGGGCAAAAAAATCAATTAACTTTCCAGGGGGGGGGGCAAAAAATGTTTAGTAATGTTTTAATATAGCTTTAATTTACTTTAGCGTATTTGNGTGACTTGATTTCAGATGTTTGCTCTTCCTATAAAAATGTTTAGTAATGTTTTAATATAGCTTTAATTTACTTTAGCGTATTTGTATGGTTAACGAACGGACAGGACATCAGCTTAGTTACTTTCTCTTTATTTTCTCTTTACTTTAATACATTTTTTGTCTAAAAAGCTGTATGTGGACGCGGGTAAAGGGATGGAGCGGGGAAAAAAGGTTGACCGCGGGCAGGGGGTTATCTTAGTAATTAATGCTCTAAGGCAGGGATTCTTAACCCCTTTTGCAGCGTTTCAGGCCCACTCCGTTTTAAACATCCCTCCCCAACCGTATAAATTATATTGTAATAAAATTTAAAATAATTAAATAATTTAGCTATCGTAGTTTTATTTCTTTAATTAACTTTTTACAAACGGGAAAGAATTACCAATACACGCAATGCGCCAATGAAATTCAGCATTGACTGCTGTTCATCAAAATCCATACAAACTTGCTTATTTAAAAAAAAAAAAAAAAATTACAGCAGCAACAACTAGCAATGGCATCAAATACAATCAGTGGCGTAGCTAGGGTTGGTGTCACCTGGTCCGGTAAGCTCGTGGTTTCACCCACCCACCCCACCCCCCCCCCTTTTTTCACGATGTATTTCTTCTTGTTAAACTTAATCCACAGTATAAGAAATACAAGAACAAAAACAAATTAAATTAAGCTAAGGTGGTAAATGTATTTCAGAACTGTAACTTGTACTTATAATCGCCAATTGTTATCAAAGGATAGTTGTATTTCTTAGAATTTCGAAAAAAATAGCTTCCTGAAACTTATACAAAAGTTGCCGAACACTTCATACGGCGTTGAAACATGGTCAAAATGGTGTGTTTCTGACCTAATAATATGGTAATCTCATTGCCTTGGCATCAACCTTGAAATTTTAATATTAACGAAACACGCATTTTGAATGGTTACACGGGTGGAAAATGTACGTGTCATCTGTTAACCTTTGATGAATTTCGGTTAGGCCGAATGGTGCGTGTGCTCTGTAATTACGTTATTTTTCAATTTGGTTTCACCCCCCTGAGATGGTTTTTGACCGGTGCGGTCCGCACCCCGCTAGCTACGCCACTGAATACAAATTGTTGGTCTTCCACACCCCAAGGCTTGCGAGATACTTGTACCCCTGGTTAAGAACCACTGATCTCGTGAAATGTTTCTGTCACGGGTGCAGTAATTTGATATCCATGGGAGGCGAATTTCTTAAGGGTTTGTAAAGGACAGTAGTGGACAGAAGGGCTTTAATAGGGGGGGGAGATTTGTGACGTTATATTTCAGGGGGGTCTAACATTTTGTGACGATTTGTGACGATGGGGAAGGGGAGGGGGGTTAAAAAATCGGCAAAATTTGCGTGACGTCATTTATGGATGGCCCCTAACAGTCATGCTTTTATGATAAAATATAATTTGAAAACAGATTACACATGTTTATTACTTGGCAAGAACTATATTCTATTTATAGACCTTCATATCGATGTAAAGTTAGTTTAATACAGAGTAATTTAAGTCATTCAACTTATGCAGCTGCTAAATATAAATAAATGAAAATACCGATATATGCGAATAAGAAAATACGATTTTGGCTTGATGATCTGGATAGGCCAATTATCAAAACAATACGATATTTATAATCGAATTCTGTGAGCCTGTAATACGATTATTCTGAATGATAAGGATCATCAATATATATCGAACAAAGCGATATTTTATTGGTTCCATTATTTGTAATAGATGAAAGGCACACATTTCTATTATCTTTTAAATTTCTATGCAAATTTACAGTAGTTTTTTAATTAATTTTTTTCTTGCATATTTTTCCCCGGGGGGCACTTGACGTGCTGGGGGGGGGGGCAGTGCTGGCAATTCTAGACAAGGTCGATTACTTTTAAGAGCTCACTAAAACCACGTGGAAGACGACTCAAGCATGTTCGAAGTTGATGAACGGTTAAACAATGTTTCATTATTTTATAATCATATATATATATATATTTTGAAAGTGAAAGTTTGTTTGTAGCTTTGTTTGTTCCACAAAGGCTTTTACATGGATTGATGGATCTTGACCAAACTTTGCACTTGTATCCATCAACATCCAGAAGGAACTCTTAAGGGGTAATGAACTTTTTATAACATTCCGTTTGGGGCCGGGGGCCCAATATGTCGTTTTTTCCAAAATAAGCTATATTAAAAAATTAACAACAAATACTCCTACATGAAATGATGGATCTTCACAAAACTTAGTACACATACACATTATTATCCATACTCAAATAACGAATGGTACTGACCTCCTAATATCCATTCCTCTGGGGCCGGGGGCCCAATTTCATTATTTCTTATATAAGATATATAAATATCAATAGGCTTAGAGAACACTATAGGTTCTATGTGAATTGATGGATATAAGCCTACACTTCATTGTCCGTAATGAAATATTGGTTGATTTAAAACTAATAATACCCAATCGATTCAGGACCAATCTAGAATTATCTAGAAAGATCGATATTTAAAAATAGCTATATCTTTGGCATTTTGAAACCGATTTTAATGGGACTAAATTTTAAATATTAACTCTTTAATTTATCTGAACGATTTTTATAGGGCCTCACATCTTAGACATAACTAAAACGGTACCTAATTAAATGGACCGGGGCCCCTATTTCAATTCATATGTACTATAGTTATATTAGTACAATTTAGTTGTATAATATTTCGAATTTGGAAAAATAATTACGTAGAAGAGTAATTTTATACACGTTTCATGGAAGCTATTAAATTTAATCTAGAATGTTCCAGAAGGTTCTATATTGTTCTTACGGGGATATAAAGTGGGATCTAAAAGCTTATTCGAACAAAATCGCATTGAGCATGATCCCAAAAAAGAAACAGGATTCTAATGGGGAACGAGATCCAACAGTAAACTGGCACCCATCGGTTACACCATCCCATAGGGGAATGGGATCCCATCGGGATCACATCAGGAGACGGGACTAAGCTGAGATTGGGGTCCTAATGCAATCCCGGGCAAGGCCGGGTATATTGGCTAGTATATATATAACTGTATAAAAGTGAAGATTTGTGGGTTTGTTTGTTCCACAAAGGCTTTTACATCGATTGATGGATCTTGACCAATCTTGGCACATATATTCATCATTATCCAGGATCCAATACTGGGAGGTTATGAACTTTTTATAACATTCCGTTTGGGGCCATTTTTTTCCTTATATGTATATGAGCTGTATAAATAAAATGTCCAACAGCCTACGTACTCCTATATGAATGGATGGATCTTGACCAACTTAGTGCACATACTTGATTATCCATAGTCAATACCGAAGGGTACTGAACTCATGATATCCAATCCTCTGGGGTAGGGGACCCATTTAATTTTTCCTTAAATAAGCTATATAAATAGGCTTAGAAAACACTATAAGTAATATGTGAATTGATGGATCTAGGCCTAGCTTAGTAGCAATCCACATCCATACTGAAATATCGGGGGATTTAAAATAAGTACTATCCCATCAATTCAGGGCCAGTCTAGACTTTTCCAGAAAGTTCCTTAATTTAAAAAAAGCTATAGCTATGGACATTTTCAACTGATTTTGGTGGGAAAACTTTTACATTTTAACTTTTTTATTTATCTGATTTTTATAGCCCCCCCCCCCCAATTTCAGGCAAACTAATTCGGTAAAAATTTGAAATGGCCCCCGCCGGGACCCCTCTTTCAACTTAAATGTACTATAGTTATAGTAATGCATTTAGTTGTAGAATTTTTTCTTATTATAAAAATAATTACTTAAAAAGGTAATTTTTTACAAGCTTCGAGGGGGGATATTAATTTTAATCTAGATTGTTCTAGAAAGTTATATTTGTTCTACGGGGATATATGATGGTATCTAAAAGCTTATTGAAATGTTAGTTTAGTTCTTTACTTTCATTGGTATTTTCTTTTCTTTAAATAGACCCTTCATAATTCTACCGGGAACAAAATTCCTATGGAAAATGATCCCAACGAGGATGAGGATCCCCTTGTAAATGTTTGGTTAGGTACGATACAGACGAACAGGGACATTCAGCCTGGGACGAAATAGCTCAAAAATGAATTATGAGGTGAATGTGAATTATTTATATTTTTATGACAAGATAGAAGTAACATACTTTTTCTGTGTCTTAAACTTAAGGTATTTGATTATCAAAATACGGATTTACTCACTCATATTTTTAAATACATAGATACTTTGACATAGTTAAATGAAATCAAGAAGTTAAACATTTTTTAATTCAATGTTTACTCCGTGATTCGAGGGCAGCGTGTTATTATTTCCATACATTTCATTTTATAAACAAATTATTCATGTAATTTAACATTCTAGCTTCATTCAACTATACTTATCACTTATTTGTCAATAATAATATGAAAACATTTATAAAGCCATGATTTTTGACAAATGAACAGTACACATATCTAGCCCGTCGATTGGCTCTCTTTGAACTTGAAACATTTTTTGTGAGGGTTTCGCACTTTGCAGATTACACAATAAATTATTGTTTTGTCTTGCTTAAACTACGACATGGAAACTAAGAAAAGCGATAATATTTTTTGAAAATGAAATTCCGGGAACAGGCCCGTTCTTAGGCATACGCTGACTACGCATCCGCGTAGGGCCCCGAACGTGAGGGGGGCCCCCGTAGGGCGGCTTAGCACCTAAGGGATATAGCAATGATGCACACACACACACACAAAATATTGATAGCCGGGGGTGATCTCCTTCCTCAAAGTAAGGAAATAAGTGCCACCAGAGCCATTCTTAGGCATATAGGCAAACTAGGCAACCGCCTAGGGCCCCACTACCACCTGCATGTCCATATATTTCAGAAGTACACATTTTCTCTAGTGGCGGAATTATCAATATGGTTAGTGGTTACACGCGAGCAAAGAGCAAACATTGATGAAGGCAGAATGGAGGTGCCGCAGTGGTAGGTGGTGTTTTCTCCTCAGCTCAAGGGAGCTCCACCCCCGGGCCCCCCCCTTCCAGGGCCCCCAACCTACGCTCCATGCTTAGGGCCCCCAAACTCCTAAGAACGGCTCTGCCGGGAATTTCGAAAATCCCGGTTTTCATAAATCCAATCCCAGTTTTTTCGAGCATGAGTTATGGTATTCCGGTATTTTCGAGAGTCGGGATCCCGGATTGCGATCCCTAGCCTAGCCACAAGCAAGCATCAAGCAGAAATTATATTGAATAAATTCTTTTATGCTTTTTCAAACATGTCAGTAGTGTGTAATCCAAAGGCTACCAACACATTAACAATGATTTGAATTTTAAGCTGTAATTTGCGAACATGCCGATACCAATAAGACCATTTAGTTTCAACCAATCTTTCAAGGTTCAAGACTTCTATATTACCCTCAATTGGTGTGCATGCACAAATTATAGTTCATGCAGAGGGCCAATGACACTTACTAACAGACAAGAACACAAAAACTGAATGTATGAAAACACGTCTCTGGTAAAATTTAAAACGGGTTGATTAAGACTCAATTCATAAGATGACCTGGCAGTGTATGTAGATTAGGGGTCGTCCATTAATTACGTCAACAATTTTTACGCAATTCCCCCCCCCCCCCCCTGATTATAAATAAATAAAATGTGTAAATATATTTTACTTTGTGCTGATATATTTAAATGTCACGTAAAATTGTATGGAAAACATTGTCATATGTTTAGCTTGTTAATAAACAAGTTACAAAAAATTTTACACTCAAATTTTATAATGCAGAATCAATTAAAAGGTTGTTAAGGACTAAATATCATTATTTGTGGAAGTATAAATATGATTATTGTCAGTATAGCTGACAATTATAGTACAGTTTCTAACTGCTATCATCTTCCCAAGGAGTAGCCAGCCAGGTTTGCTCTATCGTAACAATGGGCATCAGGGACATCATTTGGGTAGGGCCGGGGGGGGGGGCATTTGCCCCCACCCCCTAATCTGCAGGTTTTATTTAAATTGCTATGTACTCAGGCGCCTTCTGTAATAAACAACTGAACAAGCCGACCATGTTTAGGTTTTTTCCCCTCCCCCACCCTGAAAAAAAATAATGAAATGACGCCCCTGATGGGCATGGTCTATAGTAGCTGATTTAACATTTTCATCTTGTGGAACTGATTTACCAGACAAGTCAACATCATCCTTATCTAACCATTCAGCAGTTAAAAATAGAAGTATTATCGATGTTAGCAATAATTGCCATAAGCTAGCTCTCTCTGACTTTGAGCGGATTAAGAGAAAAAAAATGGCGTGTGAGGACAGTGGTGTAGCTAGGGGGGGGGGGGGGGGAGGGTACGGACAGCACCAGGTGTCTCCATATCAGGAGGTGAAACCCAATTGAAAAAAATGCATTTTTACAGAGCACACACCACTCGATCTGACGGAATTTCAATCAAGGATTATCGATCACGTTAATTTTCCACACGTGTAACTAGTCCCAATGCGCCATGCAGAAACACTTTTTTGAACATTATTCAACGCCGATTGAAGTGTTCGTTAACTTTCATAAATGACAGGAATTAATATTTATCTAATTTCTGAGAAATAAAGCTTTCCACTGAAACCAAATATGATATTATTTCAGGATTAATCATTAATGCTAAGCATTACAAGTTCTTACCACATAATTAATTGTAACAATATTCTGCAATTATAAATAATGTATAACATATCTAGCTATGTAATATGCATTAATACATTAAATACGATACGGATTTTTTTGTTTACCAAGTCTAGCGTCAATTACATATAGTATAGGCATAGGCATGGTAAGTAGGACTGGGCGTCCCTTAAGAACAATACTAGTTTGGGACTACTTATTTTGAACTTTCAAATTTTGCACATGACTAATTGATTAAAGCTTATAATGACCAATAACTTAATAGCGTTTTCATACGACACATTCATTCTCTGACTGGTTGTCCATGACAATATTTTACACACGGCAAATCATGATTAATTTATTATATGGACTCTACCGGATTTTTAAAACTTTAATTAAAATATTCTTGTTTAAATTACCTCTAAGTTTATTCTAAAGCACAAGTTATCAAATATTTTGATGTAAATATTGGTAATATTTAAATATTTTCTAAGTATCGGCATCTTCCGCCATTAAAAAGGGGGCGTTGTCTAATGTACAGAATGATTGTGCGGCCCGCGCTCGTCATTTTGTCAGTTATCCGGTCCGCTGGGAAAGAAAAAAGTTTGGTGACCTCTTGGTTAGACGAAGCAGTGTGTAGTTTGTAGATATGCAATTTTTCAATTTGGTATAACCCCCTGGGATGGTGTCACCCGGTGCGGTCCACACCCCCCACGCAACCCCCTAGCTACGCCACTGGTTGACAGCAGTTGCCAGAGTCAGCATCTACAATTTCCATATAAAAAGTATCCATAGGTTTTTTCCCAAGATGAACCATCTGGTGAAGTGGATATGACGACGAAGCCCAGTTGTTCTTTGTGAGGAATATCTTTCGATTCATCGACCATCACTGTCCAGTAAGGTCCAAATGAATCAACCGTGTTCTTTCTAAGAATGTTTGTCCAACAGTGTAAAATATCGTTCTATTACTCTGCTGAAGAGTAGTTTGCATATCTTGTTCGCAGATGCGATGCAACAACAAAATTTTGTTTGACGATTCTTTTGATTCATCTTCAATACGACGAGCCAAACCTTGACCTTGACGAGCTAAATATGAAGGCAATAAAATAAGAATCTTGAAATGATTCCTATTTTCAAAAAGATCTGGCTTTCTCTGATAATTTTTTTCAGATTTGCCACAGATTCAGCCTTTCCTGCTGATACATTCTTTGATTTGTTTCCATAGTACTGATCCATCTTTGTGCTTTCTACCGGACTCATGTTCTGACGACAATTCTGAATCCTTATTTTTGTTATTCTCCTTATTTATTTCTTGCCACTTTAGATTATCTGATGTCCAGGATCCTGATACCTAGTACACCCCTCCCCCCCTCCCATAAATTTAGGTTGGGGATATGGTACGACGTCCTGTTTGCTGTCATCAGCTTCATCTTTCAGAAGGATTTGCAGCAGCAATGACAACTGCAACGGAAATGGCACCAGAAACGTACACCGAGCCAGCGTTCAATGAACGCCACAATATGCGAAGAAAGGGGAGTTTGAATGAGATGCATCTAGACACGAGACACAACGGACGCTTAAAGGGGTCGCTCACAAATTACGTCACGCAACAAATTACCTTTTTAGACCCCCCCCCTTTTCACAAAGTCTTTACCCCCACCCCTTTAGTGTCACGTCACACCTAAAAAAAAATTCAAAACATACATAACATTTTCATAACTAAACTAAGATTTTAATTTATCAAACATAGGACGCTTAAAGGGGTCGCTCACAAATTACGTCACGCAACAAATTACCTTTTTAGACCCCCCCCCCCTTTTCACAAAGTCTTTACCCCCACCCCTTTAGTGTCACGTCACACCTAAAAAAAAATTCAAAACATACATAACATTTTCATAACTAAACTAAGATTTTAATTTATCAAACATTGTCCCAAAATGGATTAAGATGTACAATTATAAAGCTGTGACGTAAAACAACGAAGAACACAAGCCGAATGTAAAATGGCCACATCGGTTGCCTGAGTTTCATGTTACCTATAATAACTGAGGCAATTTCGACCTCAAATTAATGTTTTTAAAATTAATTGAATCAAGATTTTTTCAGAATGATAAGTTTTTATATTAAAAAAGAAAAAAAAAAATTTAAAATCGTGACGTCACAAATTTGGGACCCCCTCCCCCTGTCACAAAGTGTCACAAATTCTCGATCCACCTCCCCTCTGAGCGTGATGTAATTTGCGAACGACCCCAAAACTCTTCTTCTTCTTATATTTGAGGGCCCACGATCAATTTATTGATCATTCTGGCTCCTGGTTTGAATTCAGAGTTTGCCTTCTCTTAGATGCGTTGCCGTCCAAGGCTAGCAAGTCCCATCCACCCGGGGTGCATGGGACGTTGGCTTTGGTTGGGATTGTTAGAAGACCAGACGTTGGGATCATTGAAGACACGTTTCCAACAACTGAAACTGTACTTTGACATTTTTGGCGTTCTTTATGATACAAAGCAACTCCGTACCATGACTCTAACTAATTTGAGTACGCAGTGTGGATGGGGACATGACTCTGAGAAGTGGTGATTCACGGGGTGTGGACGGTTCGGACTTACAAGAACTGAAGATCTTCCAGGACATGTACCATAACAGCATTACAGTGTCTTAAATTGCGTGTGCCGCTGGCAGATTCTTTTCCGAATACTATGATCTCGTACAAATAATGTGGTCATTGCAGTCAACCTTAGAAAGTGCAAAGAGAAGATTTTTCAGAATTATATTAAAAATTACTTGAGAACATCAATGTGTCAGGTTTGATTGAATGAATTGTCAACCAAACGAATCTTGTTACCACACTCTTATCGATGAATAACTCTTATAATTTGTATGTTTAATTAGCAGCCCGATTACAGTCTGATTAATTTTTTTTTTTTAAATTACACAGTCTCTTTAAGAACGCTTACTTTATTAAGCTTTGTGTTTTTCGGAATTTGTTCTTGACAACCATGGGATTAGCAACACAGCCGAGCGACGATGCGTGCAATTCAACTTTGCTAAGGGCAATGCATTTGTAAAAGGAAAATTAAAAAAAAAAAAAATGCGAAACTAAGCAAATGAACAAAGACCTGGCATAAAGTGTTCCATTATTGACTATGATGTGTCTTTATATCAGATCGGCTGGGTGTAT
>CAXITT010000017.1:1931514-1949014 GCA_964033795.1 Lymnaea stagnalis
TGTCCAACAATAAATCATCTGGAACTGCTGGCACTGCCGACCCCCCCCCCCGAAAAATCTGAAGTGCTCCCCCGGGGGGGAAATTTCTGAAAGAAACCTGCTTGCTAGAATTTTTGTTCCGATTTCAATCTCACGTCGGTAAAATTGTACGTGTCCTGTCGTCCATAGTCTCCTACACATTGCTACTACTAGAACCAGAGCAATAGATAGTCTCGCACACATTGATATTAGAACCAGAGCCGTCACGTGACTTTTGTAGGCCCCATGCCACGTTTCGCTTTGATGCCTATGCATCCAATGTTGATAGTTGAAATTTTTACCCATCACAACTCCGAGCCACATATCCGAGGCCCACTGCAGCCGGGTGACCCACGCTACATCTCTGATTAGAGCTTGTTTGGAATCCATTTACAGTTTTAATGTAAATTAGCTAAAAATTCCAATACTTGAATCACTGTCAAGTTCAAACATAATATAAGGCTTGCGCCAAAACGCTCCACTTAACAGTCTATGACACCCCACTCCCTTTTTCTTTTTTTGGTGGTGTATTTCTTCCTATTGAAACAAGGGTTCATAACCAGGTATGCGGGAGGCGGTGACAGGGGGGTGCGGGAGGCGGTGACAGGGGGGTGCGGGAGGCGGTGACAGGGGGGTGCGGGAGGCGGTGACAGGGGGGTGCGGTAAGATCCAAGACATTAAAAAAAAAAATCACACAAAACTTATGTCAATACTTTTTCAGTGGGGTGGGGGGCGCTGGAAATATTTTGAAATGGAGAGGGCGTGAGGTGCAGCTAAGGTGTCAAGAACCCCTATATACGATAGTGATATGTTAGCATTACAGTCCATTTTCTTTGGCTATAAGATGCTCCAGCGATTTTTGACAAGAAAAAATTACATTTATTGGAAATTAAATTCAATCAAGTGAGAAATATATAATGACACAGGATGTGAGTTTTCAGTTACCAAGTGGCACACCTTGAGTAAATGCTGGGGCGGGGTTATTAACAGAGACATCCCAGTTTTTTTTAAAAATCAACACTTCAGCAAACCTGGTGTTTCTGATTCTGATAGACTACGTTGCTGCAACCAAGTACTGGCATTTGTGCAACAGTTAGGGAAACGATGATGAGGCTACCCTAAACGCTCCTACATTAAAAATCGGCTGTGAAGGCTTTACCAGAGGGACATCAAATTCAAAGGTGGATAATCTTGTTATCAAAACGTTCGTGTTTTTTAACATATTTTTTAAAAATTATCTTAATTTAGTGATATTAGCTTCCCCATCCATTCCTCACCCCACCAAAGGGGTGAAGAAGGTCACTAAGCTAACCAAAGCAACAGTAGCATGCACATGTCCAGATATACTGCCTAGTAGGTCATCTTGGTGCAAGACATGTCATTGCAGAAAAGCTGTATTGGTACAATAACAAAAGAATGGTGGAAATGTGTGGTGTGTCTCAGTGTCGTAGCTAGGGTTGGTGTCACCCGGTGCGGTAAACTCATGGTGTCACCCCCCCCCCCCAACTTCTTTGTGCGATTTTTTTTTGTTAAAATAAAAATTTGTGAAAAATATATGTGTGATCGGTTATTCTTTTATGAATCTCGGTTTTTGCGAGCAATGTGTGCCCTGTAAATATGCAATTTTTCAATCGGGTGTCACCCCTAAAATGGTGTCACCCGGTGCGGGCCGCACCCCCCGCACCTGCCTCGCTACGCCACTGGTGTGTCTACTGATCTTACTATTGCAAAAAATGTGAACCTTGCACCTAGAAATGTTATAAATTTTATTTTAATTAAAAGAAAATTAATTAAAAACAGTTTTAAAAAAAAACAAAGTCTCATTGTTAGCTTTTTGTTCATCCCCCAAATCATTTAAACATTTTATTTCCAACTTCATGATAAAATATGGAAATATATTGTTCACACATAATAGCGATTTCCCAATCTGTCACAATGCTAAATTTACTAACCAAGCAGGACGAAAAAATTTTTTTTTTTAATAATGCAAATAAAAAAGAAGTTTAAAATTTATCCCTCATTACAGACAAAAATATGTAAGCAATAGTAAGCATTTTAATCCTTTTAAAATTTTCCTTTAACTGAATATATAGAAATAGAAATGAGAGTCATTATATCCAGATATTTTGTAACAATGATATGATATTCTTGTTGCTTTATGGGAAATTTATAAAGCAATTAAATTTACTTTTGATTATATAAGTTAATATAACAGTTTTAGTATGAAATAAAAGTTTGAAGTTAAAAATTTCACTGTTTAATCTTTTTTAAAAATCTGAATAAACCCATCATTGTTTGTCAAGAGAGATTCTTAAACCAAATGCTGCAACAACAAATGCTAAGTGGTCCCTCTGAATTGCAGACATCAATCTAAAAGTAAAAAATTAAGACATTATAAAATTACTTTGTCAACATTTTAAACATTCACTGGGAACATGGTAAATAAAAGAGAATTTTGATCAACATAAATTGTACAGTAAAATGTTCAGGAAAAACTTAATCACTGGATGGGGGGAAATGCTTAGAGAAAATATAAGATGTAGTTGAAGAGCTGTAGAAGGCATTATATAACATTTGTGTATAGATATTAGATTAAAAGGGATTAGATTAAAAGGGAGGTTTCAATATCCAAGAAAATTTAAGAAGAAGGGTACCCATTTAAGTAACATTTGTTTTTCTAATTGTTTGTGTTGTGTTCAAACTAATAAAGGTTATAATTTTTAAGTAATATTTCTGCTGTGTAATTCCGATGACCACCTTATAAGTTATGTAACACTACAGCAATTTTAGAACAAGTTCCGTAATAGTAATAGTTGTTCTGTCGAGAAAATAAAAATAAAATTAGATGATTTTTTACAGTAAAATAATTTTCCTTATTACAAAAATGATAAATCATTGTTGAAAAATGAACGATGTAATTAATTTGAAAACATTGTCATGAATGGCTCAATATAGAAAAGCATTCAAGTTCCCTTAAGAGAAATTAATTTTCCTAATTTAAAAAAAACATAATGATAAAATTTATAAAATTTACAGAAGAGGCTCGTACATAAGCCATTTACAGATGATGTAAAGAAAATTTTTTTATTTTTTTTTTTTCAAATTAAATTTCCGAATTTTTTTATTTGTGTGGTCAGTTACACAGGTAATGTTTACCTTTATCACATTGTGGGTTCTTCCTTACTTATCTTTACTAATTTTTAGCGTTTGCTACTATTTAATAAACCGTCACATCACATAATTTATTTATCCTATAAATTTTTTTTACACATTACTGAATAGATGAAGAGAGAGTAGACTGTTTTAAATCAACAAATATGGACATTTAATTCAGCTTTTTTTTCTTGTTGAAGTATAAGAAGCTGAATACATTCCAATGAATAATCTCTACCTGATTTAGCCAAGTAATGGTGTTCAACATTAAAAAATAACATAACATTTTCATTTATACAATTTAGAGCATAGTTATCAAGAACAAGTGGGTTCATTTAATGAAAGCAAGGTGGAATCCCCATCATAAAGTAGAACACTTTACAATTTAAAAAATGATTAATGTCAGTCACAGTTAAGTAATTATAATATTAGAGCATTAAAACTGCTCAAATTTTAAACAGGTGTGATGTACGTGTTGAGCCTTTTGATAATAATACATAATCTCATGACTTTTGCAGCAAACAAACAAAAAATGAATAAAATTTCACAACTGGAGCCATCCGGATATTGTTATGAAGAAATACTGGTTTTTACATATAATGATACCCTTGGCTAATGTTTGCTGCTCATACAAAATTTCAAATCAATTTTTTAAAAATCAACTTGCTTTAAATTATATAATAATCCAATGTTATTGTCATTAAGTCTTATCACAGCACCTTTTTTTAAATTAAAAAAATATATAATATTAGTTTTGTTTTCTCATAAAAATAGATTTTTTTATCATTTGATATCACTTATTTGGAAATAATTAGCATGAAACATAAACTTTGCAACATATTTAAAAGTTAATTATTCCTAAAACTATTTTCAAAAAATTTGTAGACAAGATTTAAAATGTATTTCATAGAAACCACTGCAAGTCTGTAAATGATAATAATCTTTATGAAACAGGTAACGGATAAATGAGATAAAAATACAGACACTGAGAGGCCCCCTTGTCTATTAAAATGAATGAGTTAAAATAGCAGGTTAAAGTTAAACCAAAATTTATTTCACAGTAGAATTATAAATTGAATATTTTATTTTTGTTCATATAGTCTATGTTCAGGAAAGAACGTAATAAAATCCCTTATGTGTCTTAAATGTAATTAAATTGTGAGTCTTGCAACTACTGTTTTTTACTTTAAAAAAAAAACAAAACAAAAACTTGCACCAACTAACAGAAAAAACTTACAGTAAAATATCTGAGATATAAATGTGCATGAGAAATAACCCTATAGGTTTAGGTCCCAGTGAGTCAATTTCGTCAAGAATCTTGTTAGCTGTGCATTGCCAGCCCAATCTGTCATACAAGCATTTTTACTCTTTGTTGAGTGACTGATAGTATTCTACCATTACATTCCAAGCCTTGGGTGACATGAAGCCTTCAGGTGGGTTTATGTTCTCTCTGGCCATCTTTCTCATCCTTGTGCCTGAGATGAATTCAAAGTCTTCTTTGTGTTCTGGGTCAAAGAAGTCCATGGCACGCTTGCGGTTGTTGTATGCTGCTACCCTGAATGGCACAATCTCCAGAAGTGTCAGACCTGGGGCCATTGTTAAAACCTGTCAAAGGGTACAAATAGTTTATTACACAATTATTAGCACTATATGCTCATTTAAAAATAAAAAAAAACCTAAAAAAAGTCATTTGAGCACTATCTATAATTTTACTTTCCAAAAATATTGGTGCACATTTTATTCTATTAAATGTCTTTCAGTGGCAATATGTTTCATTTTGAAAAAAATCTAAAGTTAATGAAATAATTGATGAGTGTGCAGCAGTGACAAAGTTATAATTGGATTTGCTGGTAAGCAATGTTAGTTACGTGGCCAAGACTTGCAGAGTTCATAAACTTTGTGCATATCAGTTCCAGTAGCAAATAGTATTGTGATTTGATAAAGAACAAACCTTGGCACCATGAGTAGGATCAAACAAATCTCTGCCTCCATCTGGATGTGGCATACCAGCTGGGTCTCTACCTACGATGTAGAAATTTGCACCTGTTGCCATTCTTGCTTTTGCATGCCATTGTACCTGGAAATTAAATAGATTAAATTATATTTTTTATATACATAAATATAATTCTAAAACATTTCACACTAAAAGCAAAAGGCTGCTTCTGGTATTAATGTTAAAATGATTTTAGAGGTGCAGTATGCCAAGCTCAGTTTTGGTATATTTATTTGCAAATTTTTAAACCTTTAATAAAATAACTGCAATAATGTGTGAAATCAGTGCTTTTATACCTTTATATATTTGTCAGCTGTAATTTCATTTGACAAATTTTTATTTTTTCCTCACTTTTTATTTTAAATGAAAATGTACACGGTTTGGACATATTTACTTAATATCTAAATGGGACCAATATATAAAATGTACCTCTGTGGGACCTGCGTACATCATAGGAGATGGGAAAATGGCTATGACTGTTGAATCCACCTCTAGTATATTTTCTTCTAAAATTGCTTGGTGCTGTTTCATTCTCCATGGGAGAGGGACATCATCATCTTTCGTCCATCCACCTGATGACAATAATAGATAAGAACGCAGGTATGGAACCATGACAATACAAATCTTCCAGTGTCTTTCAGACTTATGTCAGCACATTAAGAGAAATCTGCTTCAGAAAACTAAATGTGATAAAGTGTGAAATGAAAAGGTAATAAAACAAAAATGACTGATGCAAGTCATCAAAATATGTTTGGTGAGATTTAATGCTTTTATTGTTGCTTTACATTTTATGAGCATGGCTTCACTTCATGCCACTCACTAGGCTTTTTTTTTAGACGATTCTTTTTTGTTCAGTGTCTTTTCATTTTTCAAACAGTAAAGTATGGTCAGTCCACATTAAAAAATCTTTTAAGTTAGTTTTATCTATTCATGAGGATTGTAAGCTCCATCAGCCAATCGCCAATGTTACTGACCTAATGGATGGAGGAGAAGAACTGGCTTTTTATAACCCCTTGCCAGAAGTTTCCTCTTTGTGTCTTGCATGAGGAGTGCGTGGCCATTGTGTACTGGGTTTCTGAGCTGGAAAGCAAACACTGCATCCGCCTGGTAACCAAATGTTTAAAACATAAACAAATAAAGAAACAATCTGGACCTGTGCACATGTTAAAGAATTACTTCCCTTTAAAGTAAAAATTATGCCTTAAGGTGGCTAATAATGTACCTTTTAAAAATTTTAATAAAATGCTGTGTGTGTTGTAATTCCCCAACCCATCATTATTTCTAATCTTTCTCATTTAAACACATTGGAAAAGGTGGGTCCATTGCAAGTCATTTTAAGAGCTAAAATTGTTTTTAAAAAATAAATAATGATTGTGCATTATTTATCATTCATCACTATAAATTTAACTTCAAAATGAAATTGCAACCTCAAGCACTATCAGTGGTGTGGAATATACCAGATTATACACACAACAAAACTTCAAGACAATCAGACGTTGGTTCTCTGCTTCAATTAACCTGTTTATAAAATGATTTAAATACTTACACCTATTTCTCTAAATTTTAGTCGAAGTTCTTTTGGTGTGAGTCTATATTGGTCTAAGCCATCGTTCCAATAGATTCTGTCTAGTACCTCTAAGTCACCGCCTACAAGCCAGTCTCCACTCTCTAACACCATCTGTTAGGGGAAATAAAAATTAGCTGTTGCAGTAAAAAAGATTTACCTGAAAATTTTGAAAACAGACATGATTTTTAAGACATTTGTTAAATTTTAATTCTCTTTACTGTATAACTGCTAAGTATTTATTTTGATGTTCACCGAATCCAATAGTAATGAGTTGTTATTTAATTGTAGAGCTTCCAAATTAATGAATATTTTATGAAAATGTTTCATTGTTAGAAACTGTGTGGCAGAAATCCCTTTAAACAAATTTGAATTTTACAAAGTTTTAATCACTAAAAAAATCATTAATAACAATTATAAGCAAAAAAAGAGATTCATATCTTGCTGCTCATCAATTTTAGACTTAATAAATTTTGTTTCTTATAAGAAAAATCAAAGAAAATGCAAGAAGGTGACACTTTAACATTTTATATATAAATCTTGAAGGGGCACAGTGCACACTATGGTGCAGGTTGGCTAGCTTAGTTATCAGTTGACTGGTGCCTTCTGTAAGTGCTATGGTGATTTATGCGCTTTTAATTCCGTTTTGGTTTAGCACTACTTTAAATAGATCAATGCCAAATGTGGTCTGTGTGGCCCTCTGACACCCTTAATTCACATCAGCTGATTCACTTCAAAGTTGAATTACGAATTCTTAATGTTTTGTGAACCCAATTTAAAAAAAAAAAAAATTACTTTGAGTTAAAACCGACTTTATGCAATGTTTAATTGTTTATTAATTGAAGAATTCACTCTTAGTTACATATTTTTTCATTAAAAAAAATGTATACACAAATTGCACTAGCTAGTAGACTTAGCCTGAGCAAATGATTTCACAATATTGAATATTGGGCCTGGCGAACAGCCAACTAATATTTGACTTTTTGCCATTGCATTATCAAGGTCAGAATTTTTAATGTTAAAGTAATTCCAAATATATTGTCTAGAATTTCTCTTACTTTGACATAAGGATGTCCTGGGTTAGTTGTGCCAAACTGGCGTCCACAACGTTCTTCTTTGTTGTGAGGATAGAACTCTGGCTTACGGAGAATGGCCACATCCTTCCCTTCATACTTGAGAGTAAACGCCTGACATGAGGAAAGCCTTTCCTTATCTTCAGTCTTTATAGGCAGCACCAATGGTATAGACTGGTTGATGACTCCATCTATAGACACAAAAATAATCTAGTTAATGACCCCCATCAGAAGACAGCAATAAACAAGTTCGTGAATTTATCTGAAGAAACAACAGTGAGCTAGTTAATTTATTCATCTATATACACAGTAATAAACTGGATTTCATATGTCATTAAAAAAAATCTTGCTAGTGGCAATTAATTAATTAAAGGTGTCATCAGTTGCTAAGTATATACACAATGCGAGCAGTAAAAATGATAAATGATGCTGAGAAAATAAGTTTCAAAGAATGGGGAATAAAGTAAGGGAAATAAAGAGGGGTTATTGCCAAGATTAGAGCCTTGCAATCTTGTTAAATATTATGTTTTATCAGAAGCACTTATTACACTTGTTCTCTAGAGGCAGAGAAATCAGAAGCACTTTAAAATCAATGTGCATGGCTGTTAAAGAGAAAGAGCAGTCAATAAGTCCAATGAAAGAAAGGCCAGTAAAAACACATAGATATTATTTGGGAAACACCTAATACTTACTGTCAAGCAAGCAGCCAAAATGTTGGGACTGTAAGTATTCCTTTTCCCTCATGAACCCCGCTATAGGTGTGGCCCATCCTTCTGCTAGAACTTGTGTCCACTGCAAGTCCACCTGAAGAGACAGATATGTTCAGACTAATTATTTAGTTGTCCATTTAGGTTTTCAAGTTGTAGTTCATAAACTTGATTAATCTCCTTACACCTTTACGCAATGTAAATTATTTTTGAAAATCTGTTTAACCTTTTCCATATCTTTGTGGTACGTCACACAAAAAAAGTGTGATGCCTGAATAGGTTTCTGAAGAAGGCATTGAACTTGAAGAACCTTTTTTTTAAAAAAATGTGATGGCTTAAAAAGATGCTATTAACATTCACTAGAATTCTATTCACTTCTATAAGCAGGAAAGACAGATGACCACCTAAAATACTCTAAGAAATATTCAGCATTAAATTAAATTTTAAAAACTTAGATGACTATATTTCATTGAGTCAGAGCAAGTTTTTCTATGCCTCAAAATTAGACTCTTGATACAGGGCAAAGGTAATGATAGGAATAAGAATCATAGCACAAAATAGTGCTACTTACTTACTTACTTAGGAAAATTAAGTGCAAAGGAATTTCCTGACCATTTTTTGGGAGGCATTTTGTCACTTAAGTTCTATGGACTTAAAATATATTTTTTTATTGACTGCATAAATGTTGAACTGCACTCAAAGAAAGATTTTTAAAGACGTTAAGGTGAGTGGCTTCAAACAGAGAATTCTAATATGACAATCACACAAACCAATGAAAAAACCTTGGAAAACTTCAACTCACCAGTCCAATCTCAACAGATGGCAATGTGGCTGCCTCAGCTTTGGCTGTGTCACGTTTGTTGTCTGGTACAAACAGTTCACGGACCACCTGCAGGGCTCCAAGTGGAACAATATCCTGTGTTTGTCAGATTTTGAAAGAAAATATGCTCGTAAAAAGCAACGTCAGTACCGAATCAACAGGTTTTCAAATTCATTTCAATGGTCCATAGCATCTAATTTGTAAGCATCGTCTTTACCTTCAGCTTTAAGAATTAAAGACAAGGGTTAATTTTGGAAATAAATCGATGTTTTTGGGGGGGGGGGGGGGGGGCAATAACCTTTTGGGGGGAAACAAATTTTTTTTACTGACACCACAATCATCCAAGGCCCATTTAAAAAAGATCATTAATAGTTGTTAAAATATGTTTTACTTACATTTTTGGAGAGAAGTGTGACCAATTCCTGCACACATTCCTCTACAGAGAGTACACCAGCCTTGAGATCTACATCAGGTTGTGTAGGTTCCTCATAGGGCTGGTCCACACCAGTAAAGCCTTGAGATAGTAATGCAAATAATAAGACATTAAAAGCATCACATAAAAATTTTAATATTATAAAGTGATGGGAAAAGACAGGACTTAACTATTTCATAGCAGTGGTTCTCAAAGTGGGTGGTAAAATGCTCATTAGATTTAGTGGGGCAGTGGGACTACCTAAGAAAGTGGTGGTGAACTAGGTCGGAATTGCAAAAAAAATCAAAATGATATATTTGAAAATAAAAAGGGGAGTGATATTAGAATTAGAGTTAATGTAAACATTTATTTTTTTCCAAGACACCAGGACAAAGGGCTAGTAAAAACAAGACATGTTTACTTATCAAAGCGAAAAGAGCCATTGACATAATATCTTTTTATTAAGTCAGTGGACGCCAGTGAATCTAACTGGCATGTTTTCTTTCATTTCATGAAAGTTTATTGGTCTTGATTCAGAAGTCAACAC
This sequence comes from Lymnaea stagnalis, assembly GCA_964033795.1. NCBI lineage: Eukaryota > Metazoa > Mollusca > Gastropoda > Lymnaeidae > Lymnaea > Lymnaea stagnalis. Next base: position 1,941,802 of record CAXITT010000017.1, read on the forward strand.
AAACTATTTTATACTGGATAAAAGTACAATAGCGGGTGGTTTGTATAAGTTTAAATTGTGTTGACAACTGGATCAGTTACCGGAAAGGTCACCATCAACAACTTGTTTCATCTGAGGTTTGTATGTTTATTATTTTAAAAGTACATACTATCTTTAGCAATCCTTGTCTTAATCATCCTCAAGGTATGGTGGCTAAAAACTACAGGTTCATTGGGTATCAAAAGGGAAGTGTGTGAATCTCTTTTAGCAGTTATTTGACACTGTATAATTTAAAAACACAATGCTTCTCTTAGTGCTGAGTTCCAAACAATGAGACACCACATTCATATTGTGAGAAATTTTTGCAAATTTCAACGAAATGAATATACAGTGGCAGGGAGATGAGGTCATCTCATCAAACCAAATAAATAATCTCTACCTTGTTATCAAAATGAACTCTGCTTATTAGCGATAGTGTTCAGTTTCAAAGCACATCTAGCAAGAAGTGAAAGGATTACCAAATTTGTAATCTGCAAAATCCATTTCAGCAGTTTTCCAAAGAAATATACTTTTTGTTAAGATACCTTTAAACCCAGACATTGAACCAGTGGCATAACTAGGGTAAGGGCTGCCGGGGCGGACCAAGAAATAAAAAAAAAACAATTTGTAGTAGGGCTAAAAACACACCCACTCTATATAAAGAGAAAAAAAGGTGATGCCTCGGGCGGACTGCACCTCTGCACACTTCTTCCTACACAACAGCATTGATAAAATGGTTTCACTTTACCAAGGCAAACCAAATTATTTAGAACGTTTTAATAGTTCAGAAGGTAGTTACCATTATTGAGAGTAATAATGCTGTTAAAACTTTTGCTTACTAATAATCCTACTATAAAATAAATTGAAGTAAAAATGGCTTTTACATTTATCATCATATTCTCTACCCTAAAGAGCTGTGTAAAATACTTTCGGCGTAACACAGGGGCGCCAGGGGAGAGTAAATGCGGAGGTGGCCGAAAAAATTTTGAGAACTACTGTTTTATAGTAAATACTAGTATTACAAATGCATGACATGACTTAAATAATATACAACAGATCACAATTGCCATGAATCCCCTTGTGCAATTAACAAGAAATTTTCTGATGTGTAGATTTAATATTAAGTAAGAGTATATCGAATGAGTCTTTAAGGAAATCTCATTCATATTATTTTCCACTCACATTAAATAAAATTACACTTGTCTAAAAATGTCACTTTCTTTTCTCCACAAAGGTCACATTGCTTGCAAACGCAACACTAAAATATAGATTTGCCTTTTATAATGGATAGCAGAAGAATGTCTACATTATTTATTTATATTTTATTTCTAAACCAAGCACTGAAATACTGGTATACCTTTAATGAGACCAGCTCTTGCCTTCTTGTATAAGCCTTTAACATCTCTCTTCTCACAAATATCAATTGGGGTGTCAACATAGCACTCAAAGAACTTGAGACCTGCCTTTTCATGTAGTGCACGAGCACTGTCACGATCCTAAAATGAAAAGGAGGGGGGGGGGAAGAAATTACATCGGGTCATGATTGTAAATATTTTCCATCAACTAATTAATTTTAAAAAATCTATAACTTAATTTGCATTGAGCTTCTTGTTATTACTGTTGGGACGCCACTGTTACACCAGTTATGTTGAAGAATATGATTTATGACAAAGTTTAAAGATGCAGTCATCAACAATCCAATGAGTGGCTGGTATGGGCAACATAACTAATTTTGTCATTCCAACATTTGTTATACATTAGCAACCATTAATTTTCAATCACTGAGTAATTACTATTTAACAATGGTGTACAGTAAAGCATTTCATGGTTAAACTTTTAAAATTGAAGCCTGGAGAATTGATGATAGTACAAATGATGAATATGGATCGAGAAAACTAACCAACCTGGAATTGTATGGATCCCATGCTAGAAGCAGAAATAAATATGGGCCGGCTGTCATGGACATTTAGAAAGAATAGAATGCCATAGGAGTAAAGAGGGTACACAATCAAAACCTCAGAGGAAAATGGCTCAAAGGCAGCCCTAGGCTTAAATGAAGAGAAGATATGGGAAAAGATGTACAGCTGATGGGAATCCAAGAATGGAAAGAAAAGCATCAGTCAGGTCTGAGTGGAAGGAAATGGTGAGGCAGGCCAAAGCCCTAGTCAGGCTGAAGCACCACAGGGATGTATGGATGGAAACTTAAGGCTAGAGACAGAATTGATCATAGAAGGCATCATTTTTTGGTTGAATTTACAATTATTTTGGTGTCCCAACGAAGTCCATTTAATTTATACAACCATGCATGCGCATCTGAAAACTCAAATTCAAATGTGGTACCCCATCATAATATGTGGGATTCACCTAAATTCTATAGCATCAAATGCACAGATAATAATACATATGCAAATCAGATATTTTCTGTGAATTAAAAACAGAGGGTCTAAAATTGTTTGACAGATGATTTCAATATTACATGACAACCTGTACGTATGTACTCTAACTTCACTGGCCTTTATGCCACTTCATATTATTCACCTCATGTATCAATTAAAGTCTATTGCAGAATATTATTGTTTTTAAAAGAATTAAAACAATGAAACACAATTATTTAATAATGATTTATATCAGAGAATAATTAATCTCATCCAGCTCGTAATTTAATTAATTCAGTGATTAATTTCTGCAGTTTATTTTTACTCCTTTACACCAGATTACTTATATGTGCAAAATTTATCCACCAGGAATTATGTTAGCTTTAAGTTGTTAACAGTATTGATTCTTATGGTAAACAATGTAAAATGTATGGCTGCTTGTTTAGTCGATTTATATACTTGGATACATCCCATAAATCCCACATTGATTGGAATAATATACTAGTTCAATTGTGAACTAATACTGTTGAAATTCTAGCTAATCCAGTTCACAGCTCTATCAGCCTTAACCCCAAGGGGCTTACTGTTACAAATCCATCAGCTGTTGCCCTGTACCAAATGCCAGTGCTCAATGGCCCATGGCCAAACTTAATTAAATAAAGATTAAGCGATTAATACAGCTGGAATATTTCAAATCTTATTAGTGTTGGCACTGGAGGGAAGTAACAACAAAAATGAAAGCTAAGTCCACTCTTCTTAAACCATACTGCATAAATATAAAAAAATGACTCAGTCCAGTAGAAAGGTCCAGGAAAAAAAGTCCATAAGTATATTTTGAGAAAAACTAGCTGAAGCTTTTATGTGTGAAGTGCACATATTGAAATAGTTCTATTAATGATTTACATTTTTTTAAAACACATGTTCCCATAATTCTTTTATTAATTATTTGAAATTTAAAGTTACAAACCTTGTAATTAAAATAAAAAAAATAACAACATCTCCATTGTGTCCTTCCATTAGGTGACGGCTGATTTTTTCCCAAAATAATGAATTTAAAAACCACCAGCATTGTGCTTTTATTTATGGGACTTGGTTGGCTAAATTTAATGGACTTAAAGAATTAAAGTTTAATTTCATGTGCCAGAAAACACATATCACTTGCATCCAATCCATTATTTATTCCATTTTTCTAAAGGATTTGATGGAATCTAAAATGAAGTATTCCAAGAAAATGTGCAGTTATGTACAGCTCTGTATGGACTGATGAATGAAGTGATGCAGACTACTTACAGCCCTGTATGGACTGATGAATGAAGTGATGCAGACTACTTATAGCTCTGTATGGACTGATGAATGAAGTGATGCAGACTACTTACAGCTCTGTATTGACTGATGAATGAAGTGATGCAGACTACTTACAGCTCTGTATGGACTGATGAATGAAGTGATGCAGACAATGCCCCCATCAGCAAATAGCTTGGCCACCTCTGCTATACGGCGAATGTTTTCCTCTCTGTCTTCCTGGGAGAAGCCAAGATTTTTGTTCAATCCAGTTCTGACATTATCTCCATCAAGACTGAGGATGGACAAGTTACAAACATTTAAAACAAGAGTTTAAAAATAATGGGAAGAATTTGAACAAGCATCTGAAGTGTCTTTTGGAAATGCCATTACGATAGAGTGTAAAGTTTTTCCTCTTTCTGTACAGAAAATAGTTCTAGGATAGCTTTAGAAAAACATTGAAATTAACAGGGAGCCCATCACCAAATTTTTTATATAATAAAATTAATATTTTAAAAAGCAGTGTTATAGCATAAAGAAATATCCATATATGACATCAGGAAGAATTATATTAATGATGTTAAATATTTACTTTAAATACATTATCAACAGCCTTGCTTTGAAAATTCCGAAATAACCCCCCCCCCCCCTCCAACTGCCCCAAAAAATATGTGTTTATCTATTGTCCTACCAAATTATCTGTGCGTATCTATGTCCCCCAAAATGTGTGTGTATCTATTTCCCTACAAAAATATCTGTGTAGATCAATTACATTGTTATAATATCAGGGAATATAAATTATGTTACAATAATATCTGGGCCCTTTTTTCCCAAACTAACAATCAGGACCACTGCTAAAATCCATGTGCACTGGTGGTTCAATGATCAAAAACTGACACTCGGACCTTTATTACATCTTTCTACTCACCAATATGCAGGGATGCCCTGGCCAACCAGGTACTCTTCTAGTGCGAATGAGATGGTTGTTTTACCGGCTCCAGACAACCCTGTCAACCACACTGTGCAACCACGGAAACCTCCCTTCTGGCCAACAGCCTTACCTCTCTTGTCACGGGACACGTGGTGCTCTTGAAAGGCCACATTGGTCGCTCTTTGGACTGCCTGTTGGAAAAAATTTTTTAAAAATCATATCTTCATCAAAGCAGTTTGATTTCTAAAAACTAAATCCCAACATTTTTGAGAATCAGAAAGTTAGCAACGGAGTTTTACTCCAACCAGTCATCAATTTTTCATGTTTCAAGACCTTTAAACTCATCCAGAAAATAGGATGAGTTATATGCCTTTAGCTGAGTCTTATTCCTTTATATTCATTTGCATAAACAGTAATATGCCCTTAACAGAGTCACACACCCCTAGCAGTCACAAATTCTTCTTAAGTCCTTTATATTAACTTTGCTTTTGTTCGTGGGAGGCTGGCAGACTGGCAAAATCTTCAGACAGCTAATTAACCCACTTCCTACCAACATATGGAGCTGAAACTTGGCACAAAAAGATGTTGCCGATGACAACAAATTCTATCAAATTTTGAGCCCAAACCCCCAAAAATCAGTTTTTTCCATTTTTCAAGGGGAATATAAAATGAAATTCCCGATAACTGCGCTAAATGAGTATTTTTTAAAAAAAATGTAGAAAGTGAGTTTGGTGCGTAATATTTTCTTTTGTTTTTCGGAAATAATTGGTGAAATACATCTGCAGTGTAAAATCCTGTGGATCATTAGAATATTAATATAGTTAAGGCATGTGAAAAAAATGTGCTGTTGTGAGCGTGGGGGTGGGGGGGGGGCACTAATTGGGGATTCTTATAAAGTGCGTAACTTGTATGGATGTGTGGTCAAATTTTCAGCCCCACCCCCACATTTCTCAATATTACATTTTATAAAGGATTAATGCGAACAATCTTGTTTTTGGGGTTCTTTCATTTTAAAATCGGCTGCGTATTAAAAAAAAAAAAAAGTAGAAGGATGAGTGTTCTCTGGAGTCTACAATATTCGCTTCAGAGGTCACAAGTTGTTATAATAATAATGATTAGTTTAATATCCTTTTCCGGTGTGGCTGAATGCCGTTGTTGACAAAAACTGAGAAGGGTTGTAATACCTGGCCCGGCAGAAATCGGAGAGGATAATGTTACTGGCGACCATGTTTGTTTTTAATTAGCGTCATAAATTGTGAGACACGCACACACACAGGACCCCAGGTGCATGTGGACTGTCCTGGGGGGGGGTGGGTGGGTTTAGGAGGTGGCGTCGGCGGACGTCAAGTTCTGGCCAGCATAATTGTCTCAATGTTGTAGGTAAATCGTGACCTTCAGTGTCCTAATTATTTGGGACCGAAAACTACATTTTTTTTAAAAGTACAAACTTAAGCCGGACTCGCCTATACGTTACTACATTATTTGGATACAAAACCATCGTGTGTATGTTGCTGGGGGGGGGGGTGCTCTATATAAAACATTAACTAGTAACATTTCAGGCTCTTAGTCTTGCGTAGGAAGGAGGTGCGGGGGGGGGGCCAATTCGTCCCGGGCGGCACTTTATTCCTCGGCATAGTGCTCTATATAAAACATTAACTAGTAACATTTCAGGCTCTGAGTCTTGCGTAGGAAGGAGGTGCGGAGGGGGGGCCAATTCGTCCCGGGCGGCACTTTATTCCTCGGCATTGAGGGGTGGCATTTTCGTAAAACTGCTAAGTTTTTGTTGGTGGAAGGTAGGGGCAAAAATCTTGACCCGCCCTGGGCGGTACTAACCCAACATACGCCACTGGTACAATGATGGAGCTTCCGATGCAGTTTTTAATTTTATTTTTAAGCCCGCATTTTTCAGCATACGACACAGACTCTACCCAAAGAGAAATTACAGTACCAATACTATGAGTATGAGGCGAAGACTTGTAAGCCCCAATGCGTACCACCACGCGTCTGTAAGTCTCTTTGACTTTAAGCCGGGGCAAAATACCAGACGTATTTAGGGGTAAGTATTAACTCAATTAATCCCTAGATAACACTCGGAGAAATGTTCTTGTTATACTTGAGCTGGTTTCAAAGGCAATAGTGCCTTTGTTGTGGCTGTACTAATTACAAGTGTCACCCAGATCCCCGCAACCCGAGACAGCTCAATATCAGGCCTGACGTTCATGTTGTCCAACTTTCCCAAAGTAAGAGCTGTTGTGTTAACGGCGTTAAGACAAATCAAACTTATTTTTAAAAAAAAGAAAAAAAGTTAACTATAAATCTCAAGAGTCTCAATTAGCATTCTGTAGAAGGTTTCTGTTAAGCAGTACACACGTATAGGTACCTGAACAAATGTTTTTTTGTTTTTCAATAAAAAAAAATGGGGACACCTATTTGGAATACCATTTAAAAATTAAAAAAAAAAAATATTTCTTATTTTTTAAATAGAAAAGTCAAATTTGAGAATTTTTTCACTATTGAAAGAAGAAGACAAAACATTCCGACTCATTTCAAGATTACTTATAGCCATACTGGGGGGGGGGAGGGGGGGGATGGACCTTTCTTGTTTCAG
>CAXITT010000017.1:1951514-1955864 GCA_964033795.1 Lymnaea stagnalis
ATAGAATAAAATTAAATACTACCATTTAAAAAAACAACAAAAAAAAAAAAAAAAAAAAAAAAAAAAAAAAAAAAAAAAAAAAAAAAAAAAAAAAAAAAAAAAAAAAAAAAAAAAAAAAAACAAGACCAAGGTATTGAGCATCGACATCATATCAGAAACTTTATTTATTAAACACATTTTGTCTTTCAGAATACAACTCATATGACTCTTTGTAGACAGTCGAAGCATAATTTGAAATGTGTTCTTGTCATAGATGGCTACTCTTAGGGATGTTTATCCAATGGGTCAATCCCAAGGATGAAAAGAATGATCCATGCCAACTCTTTAGAACCTACCGTATTTGAAAACTATATTTAGCCGCTGCTACACCCTGAGAAATATTTAGCACATTTCAACTGGGCTGTAAGTCAGGTAAATGGGGCTAATTTTGTTTCAACAGCCTTATACATATTCAAGACACCATACTGCGTCTGTCAGTTACGACCATAGAAAACAGTCAACCTAACGACAACAACCCATACCCATAACAAAAGCGATTTGTCCCTTGCATTTTTTAAACAATGGTCTCCCAACCTATCCTATACTCCTCATCCCCTACGAATAATTTTACTTTTTAAATAACAAAATTATGCCATATCTTAAAAGCTAATGACATATATTTACTTGTAATCTCTATCCTCACACCCCCTCCCCCCAGGGTTGTTAAACCCTGCTTTTTAACGCTATGATGAGTTCGCCTGTGAGTACAGTTATTGAAAGTTCGTGTTATTGTGACTGATATAATCAACATTTGTGACGTTGAAGCTAAGAACGTTCCTGCAAACCACAACCAACCGATGTCATGCGCATTGATGTAGAACGTGTCAGTAGTGACACAAGCTAGACTTCTTGGAGCAAAGAGTTACATCGATGACGCATAAAACAAAGCAGCTTGGAAGGGGTTTCAATTTTAATATACTTGGAAAAAAAAAAGGGGGGGGGGAGAGAGAGAGGATGGGGGGTGTATCTCTAATATTAATTGATGTTCTTCTCACAGAAACATGGGTGCTTGGGGGGGGGGGAGTTACAGACATCTATTATAGAAGCTGTTGGGGATGGTGTGACTTACTAGTGACAGATACAAAAGAGCAGCACCAAGCTTCAATAGCTTTGATTGTATCAGTGTCCCAGATGTTGACAGTAAATAAGAGTATGTCACGTCTACATTCCAGTAAAGCTAAATAATAAAATATATAAACCCCATCCCTTTGTCCTGATATAGCGTGGAAAAGTATTTTTATTTATAACAGCTGCTCACAAGGGTCACCAGTGAACAGTTTTGCAGTGCAACAAAATGGAACATGTTTTAGTCTATCACACTGGTGTTGGGAGAAACAGTTTAATACAAATCAATGTACATATCAAAATACATTATATATTTATAATATATAATTAAATTCAAACATAAAAATGGTGGACTGGCAAAAGTACATGGATAATTTATCAATGATCAAAGGATTTTTACATTTTAATTTTGAAAGGAGAAAAGTCGTACCGTACACAAAATGAGCAGAAAATTTCATGGACCGTTTAATTACACTATCTGCATTTAATAAAGAAAACAAGAGATTGGGGGGGGGGGCATTCTACCTTTTTTTTAGGATCCCTCTTTAAAAAGAATACAGGCCTCCCATTTTAAGCAAACGAGAAAGGTGAAAATAATTCATTAACGTGGCCAGTGATTGCACTACTACCTTAACTGAATGACTGAATGAGTTATTCTACAGATCATTTGGTCAACCAGCTCCTCAGTGGTGCGGCGCTTCATTGGAAGTTGATTTAGCATCTCAATAGTATGTCGTTTCATTGGAAGTTGATATAGCATCTCAATAGTATGTCGTTTCATTGGAAGTTGATATAGCATCTCAATAGTATGTCGTTTCATTGGAAGTTGATATAGCATCTCAATAGTATGTCGTTTCATTGGAAGTTGATATAGCATCTCAATAGTATGTCGTTTCATTGGAAGTTGATATAGCATCTCAATAGTATGTCGTTTCATTGGAAGTTGATATAGCATCTCAATAGTATGTCGTTTCATTGGAAGTTGATATAGCATCTCAATAGTATGGCGTTTCATTGGAAGTTGATATAGCATCTCAATAGTATGGCGTTTCATTAGAAGTTGATATAGCATCTCAATAGTATGGCGTTTCATTGGAAGTTGATATAGCATCTCAATAGTATGGCGTTTCATTTGAAGTTGATATAGCATCTCAATAGTATGGCGTTTCATTAGAAGTTGATATAGCATCTCAATAGTATGGCGTTTCATTGGAAGTTGATATAGCATCTCAAAAGTATGGCGTTTCATTGGAAGTTGATATAACATCTCAATAGTATGACGTTTCATTGGAAGTTGATATAACATCTCAAAAGTATGGCGTTTCATTGGAAGTTGATTTAGCATCTCAATAGTATGGCGTTTCATTGGAAGTTGATATAGCATCTCAAAAGTATGGCGCTTCATTGGAAGTTGATTTAGCATCTCCATAATATGGCGTTTCATTGGAAGTTGATATAATATCTCAAAAGTATGGCGTTTCATTGGAAGTTGATATAACATCTCAATAGTATGTCACTTCATTGGAAGTTGATATAGCATCTCAATAGTATGTCACTTCACTGGAAGTTGATAACATCAGAATACTGTCCAGCTAATGGTTTCCCAGCACGTCGTTATCTCGGGAAAATTGACCCTTGCTATTGTACCATTTGGGATCATGTTTCGGTTTGGGGGGAAAAGGGGGAGGGTGCTCTAAATCCATGCAGCCGTACTGGGTACACTCCAGTTGCAGGCACAAACATGGCAGTAGAATGGGTTCTTAGTCTCTTCTCCTGTTTTAGGACGCTATGGATGGGGTACAAGTATCGGCTAATTGGGGGGGGGGGGTCCGTCAAACAAATCCTAGTAAACTCAAAAGCAAGTGTAACATATTCACAGGTCTCTCTATAATAGGGCAACATGCAGAGGCCTACGGATCCATCATGTTTCTATACAATTTGCAGCTATTTTTTAAATAAAAAAAAAAGCTAAGAATCCCTGGCCCACAGAACTATTTGTAATTTTAACTTTGTCACGCCTGATATTCTCAATAGGGTGTGGAGTGCGTGGAACCCTCGATGTGGTACATTCAAACACCACCACGGCTGTGCAATGAAATAGATTTGTATGGACTTAACATATCAATACTGTAGATTCAGGATTCACTCGTGTTTTGGATATTGACAGTTTATCACGCACCGAGACCCGATATGCACTAATTCACATAACAAACAATATCCCCGAGTGCGCGTTGCATGAACACAGCTCGGCTCTTAAAATCCAATAGATAGTAGCACTCGGTATATAGAAGTTACCGAGAACATTGGCCTGTTAAATTTAAAAAAAAATATCTTTGATATAATTATAGCATATACAACTTATTTAAATAATTTTAAAATTGAAAGTCAACGGGACGCTGAGTTTGCACATAGGTTATTAATACGTAACATCAATACAACGCAAACACCAATCAAGGAAGGAACTTGTCCCAATCAAATACGCTGATTACAATGGTCCCCAGGAACCGGTTCCGTTACATCGCGTAAGATTGAACCATTCGACAACAACGTATCAACACCGACTTTTGACTAGACTTCATCTGACCTGTGCTCGAATCACTTTGAATGGCACATCGAATCATATCGCGTGTATGCAACATACTTAAGAACTGAAAGAAAAAAAACAACAAAAAACTATCACGCATCAAATCATTTTCAATGATCGAAACCCTGTTGTAGGTTTTCAAATGCACAGCTTGTCATACTCCATTCACTCGTCCAGAATTCGACATGTCTGGTCATTCGTTTGTCTTTAAAACGGTGCAACGCGCGTCAGCTATTAGTACACATGGCATTAGTAACTAAATCTCTCGTTGACTACCTTCATTTGAGGACTGTGTACTTTTTATACTTTAGCCTATCGTTTCAGAATGGGGAAACTTTCTTCTTTGTCAAAACTATAAAGTGCGTGTAAACTGATTCACTGCTGAAATTTCGATGTATCGGCAACTCATAAAGGTTGTTACACATGTGTTGTTCAAAGTAAAAGTGAGAGTAAACAATGAGATCGCCAACCCGCCTTCCATTTGCCCAACATTGTGCCTTACTTCTCCAAATGTTGCAAGTATGGACTAAGAACGCGCGCACACAAACAAGGTTGCCGTGAAAAGTGCATCGCACTCTTGACTACGCCTACACTTGTAGTGTCCAATTCAGTGTAACAAAAAAAAAAAAAAAAAAAAAAAAAAAAAAAAAAAACCAAAAAAA
>CAXITT010000017.1:1957585-2000085 GCA_964033795.1 Lymnaea stagnalis
GGGGGGAGTAGTCCTTGTCTAGACACGTGATAGATAGGCCAATCAAGAGAGGAGAGGAACTCAGCGTTTCCGGACTGGTGAGCTCACCGTCATTCCTAGATTGAACTCACCCACAACTCTCGGCCGGCTTGCCACGCTGTCAAATTGTGCACAAGTTTGCAATCCTCTTTTTTTTTTTAAACGCCCACATATTTACCTTAAGGTAACGCTGGGCTTTAACGTTGCTATTAGCTGGCATTGGTTTTAGCACACTGGCATGCTTTCTTCCAAAGCACACAATAACCAGTTTATACCAAATCCCATGACATGCCTTACTACAAAACTCACTCACTGACATGCCCTATTTGAACCGATCCTGTAACATGACCCACTTTTAATGCCTGACAGCCGTGCTATCATGCATACAAAGTTGAATTGTGTTACAATTATTGAACTGTTTCACAACCGTTGAGCTGCTTCACAGTTGTTAATTATTGTCACCTCAAATTCCCCATTCATAAAAAGACATTCTCATACAGCAAATTCTTGTCAAATACAACAACAACCAAAATGCCTTATTCCCGACATTTCAATCAACAGAATTCAATTCAATTTCTATAAGCATTAACAATTTAACCAGAGCTCTAACTTTGAGGGTTACCGTTCAGGTTAAGGGAGTTGTATTGGTTGGGGGGGGGAGGGGGAGGAAAAAAAGTGTGGGGGGGGGGAGAGGTATGATTAAGATATACTTATGATACAATAAAACTTAATTGTACGGCTGCACCGCTACGTTGATAGCTTGCTACGTTGATAGCTTCTCATGGGTTCATTACAAAGGAAAAGCATTAAGGCAACAGGATTATACATTTCTTTTCAAAACTAAAAAAAACACTAAGAAGACAGAAAGGATGAATAACAAAACCTTCACAGACGGCAAATAATCGATATTGATTTTTTTTAAATTAAAATCAAGTACAACCCAAATAACCATATCGTTGTGGAAATGTATGGTTCATGTCACAGGAACTCGTACAATGTATAAAATAAAATAGATTTTAAAAACAACAAATCTAGTGTATGAATATCAAGAAACAATGAGACGTACCGAATTCATCTTGGTCCTCTTATAAAAACAATGAAAGCATGAGCCGAACGTATAAACACGTCAGACCAACCTATAAAAAAAACAAACGTCAGTCGAACGACTACAAACTATGTCCACAAATAATTACAGCCGACCGCGACTCGAGCTACCACGATGTCACCCCGCTCTCCCGGAGTTGTGAACCAGATTCGTCCAAAGTCAGCTGTTGGATTGAATGGTGAACGTACGAGAGCTTTTCATCGGAGATACAGCAAACCATTTCAACAAAAGCGAGACAAATAAAAAAAAAACTATAATAAAAACAAACCCGCCCCTACAACGTCTGAAAGGTCTCGCTATTCTATGAACTGCCGGTTAGTTCGGCTCCAATTTATGACCTTATGAACATGACGCAACAAACGTCGTGGAGATAGGAGATGCGGGTGACACGTGGAAGGATTCCTAAACAATGTTTCAGATTATGTATGGACTAGTACAGGGGTCGGGAACCTATAAAAAAAAAGTATAAAAAAATGTTTCTTTAGACTCCTTTGATTAGCAACAGCATAACAATGGTATTAAAAAGAATTCAGAGACATACTTATTGCATTTTTAGTGTTGAAATTACACAAAAAGCACACATTTACTTGAATTTTTGGTTTTATACATAATGTATGGCTCTCACAGAATACCTTTTCAAAATATGTGGTTTCCATGGCTCGCTCAGACAAAAAGGTTCCCAACCCCTGGACTAGTAGTTACTGGACCACCCTGGACTAGTAGGTACTGGACCCCCTGGACTATAGTAGGTACTGGACCCCTGGACTAGTAGGTACGGGGAATATTAGTTAAAGCTACCGGTGACCCTGCGCTATTTCTGTCTTAGTTCAAGCAAAGGGTTAGGTGTCCGTGCCGGAATTATTAAGGGCTCTTCGGGTCCTTTACATGGCATAAGAAAGTCCTGAAGGATCCCACATGACCTCCTATAACCAAGTATCACAGTTACGCCCTCAAGTTAAAGTTACACATTTTTGTGTTGCAAAAAAAAAAAAAAAAATGTTTTTAATGTATTAGTTTCAATGCACAACTGGTCGGTTGGGTAAGGGAATGCATCCACATTTTAAAAGGAGTGATGGTCACCTAGTATTACATGGCATAAGAAAGTCCTGAAGGATCCCACATGACCTCCTATAACCAAGTATCACAGTTACGCCCTCAAGTTAAAGTTACACATTTTTGTGTTGCAAAAAAAAAAAAAAAAAAATGTTTTTAATGTATTAGTTTCAATGCACAACTGGTCGGTTGGGTAAGGGAATGCATCCACATTTTAAAAGGAGTGATGGTCACCTAGTGTTTTATTTTTTTTTACATTTAAATAATATATATATTTAATCAAGGATCTTAAAACACGCTAATCAAGAGAGAAAGAAAAAAGAAAAATTAAACCTTTATAACTATTTTTATACTATGCAGATGAAGTAGGTCAAACCAATAACTCTGAACGAAAAAAACGTAATGCGATTAAGTCATTTCTTTTAATCTTTTAAGTCAGTGGTTCTGAACCTTTTTGCATCTCCGCACCACACTTATTATATATAATTTCCTGCAGCTCCATCTCGTTTTCAAAACATATTTCCAGCACTTGGGGAACCCCAGGGGGTGCGGACACCCTTGGCTAAGAACCTGTACTATAAGTCAATTGAGCAAGAGGCGGTACACTATACTCAGTATGAAAAACGCCATTAAATACTATTGTTAAGCTCACAATCTAAGAACCGTGACAACTCGGTTATTGTATTTTCTCTCTCAATTACTACATCTTTAGTTTTCAAGTAAATACAACCACAGGCAGTAATAATAATATAAATAAATATACCAGAGCCGACCCATATATTTCTAAAAGTACTCTCGCCACAGCTACTTAACTAAAATATTGATTTTGTTAGGTATGAGCACATTCGTCATTTTAACAGTGGGTCAAAATATATTGATCTGTTATTTTAAAATCCAATATATATATATATATATATATTTTTTTTCGCTGACGTTTACACCAAACAGACCAGAACTTCAAATTTACATTTTAAAAAAATATTTATATTACATTTATATCAACATATTAGATCAGCGTGGCAGAGTTTTTGTTGTTTAAAAAAAATAAAAATTCGACACTGCTTTTAAATCAACACGAACCAATAATGGGTGACGTGGATTTATGTCTAATCCGCATATCGCCGGAGCCTTTCAACGCCAGCTGTAGCTGCTGTGGTTGAGTAATTGAAGATGAAAAGGTAAAATAACGTGGAATTCGGCGATGTTCATCTGTATGAGAGTGGAGAACCTCAAGTTATATTTTAATCCACTTCTTTACATCTCCAAGCAGGGGGAGATTTAAAAGTTAAGCCACATGTGCCGGGAATTGTGTAGTTAAAAATAGTACTCGTTCTTGGTCTTTCAGTGTATTTCAAACACATAGGCTTTCGCAATCAGGCAATGTTAACATAACAGAGCGTTCGCATTATTAAAGTCAAAACGAATGTGCATCCCTAATAATTAAAAAAAACAAGATACGATAGGAAATCTCGATCCCCAGTTTCTCATTAATAATTACATATTCATTTTATCAACTACTATGATGAACCCTTTTATGAACAACCATTTCAGTTATAAGGCTTATCCTTAATGTATTCAGAATAATTACTATGACAATATCTAACTTTGAGAACGCTGGCAGCAATTCACATTTTTTTTTTATTAAAAAAAAAAAAAAACATAATAAAATCCTTGACTGGGGACATCTTCTTGTAAGCGTTAATGTCTGTAACTAGTTAAATCCTTTTTCAACATGTTTTTGCCTTCGCTATTGCTATAATAATATGATTAATTTAAAAATAAAAACTACCTGAATTATTTAAACGTAGCTCCATAGTCATCGTTCGATACAACTCTACAGCTGAGACACGTTGCATGATTTTGATACATTCAGTTAGAAAGCCCATACACAACGTGAAATACACTTTCAATCGACACTCAAATTGGGATTGTCAGAAACGGGGGTGGCAGTTTGTACAACTCCACTTTGATAAAATAATATATCGGCTGCGTTCCCAACTGATCCACATATTGACGTCGCTTATACTATACCACATTTTCCGGACATTTTCTGGTTGTTTTATCCGAAGTCGAAGGTCATCTCCACGCACCCGACTCCTGCAAACAGAAGTTCCCACTCCTTGTCAACCACACAGTGCGGCCTTGGTCGATTAAAAAAAATATTGAGAACCACTGCGACATGGTTACCCTATCATTTATAAAAACTGCCCATCATTCAAGAATGAGGCCGTCGACAAGGTACAAGTACGAGGCAGAAGGACAGTTAGGTCACGTACATAGCTAGTGGTTTGTGCTGTTGGTTTGTTTGACACTGTAGAACATCTACAAGATAACAGTTCTAACAAAAAAATAAAACCGTTCTCGCCGTATTTTTTTAAAAATCTCGCCTTGACACTACTATGCTATTATCTTTGCGCTACATTATTTCAACATGAGATACAGGTTGTAACAGTATCAGGCCAACCTCACTGGCTATCCAAGTGATATAATTCAAAGACATGCCACTCTGCAGTGGCGTAGTGAAAGAGACATATGTCCCCGGGCGCCAGACTATTTAGGGGAGCGAAAATGGGCTTTGCTGGTATTTCATCGATGAAAATATTAAGTTTCAGAGTTGAGGGGGGCTCTCAACACTCTAGCTACGCCTCGTGTGCTCTGATCAGTGCATTAAAACACATTCCAATCGTAAATGATACCAAATATTAAGGTGGGTTCAACATAACGCGCCCCAACCATGGTTACATCCAGCACGATCTGCCTCACAGTCGCAATTTCCCAGTTATGTCAGTGGGGCATGAGAGCCGCAAACACATTTCATCATTGTGTTGTTTTATGTCTAGGTGGACCCGTAGTGACAATGAATGAATCGTGTAAACCATTTCAAGAACCGAGGAAATGAATGTTATCAGGACACAGTTGACCTTAATCTGGACCCAAGTTCAGAGAGATAACATAAATGTCCAAATTGGACCACAGTTCAGAGAGATACATAAATATCCAGATTTGACCAGTTCATAAATGTCCAGATTGGAACACAGTTCAGAGAGAAAAATAACTGTCCAAATTGGACCCAAGTTCAGATAAATGCATAAATGTCCAAATTGGACTCCAAAGATACATAAATGTCCAGATTGGAAGACAGTTCAGAAAGATAAATATAAATGTCCAAATTGGACCCTCGTTCAGATAGATACAAAAGCGCCCAGATTGGACCACAGTTCAGAGAGATACATGAATGTCCAGATTGGACCACAGTTCAGAGAGATACATAAATGTCCAGATTGGACCACAGTTCAGAAGGATACATACGTAGTCAGAATAGGCCATAGTCCTTTCACTCTCCTCATCACCCGGCTTTAAAAAAAAACCCACCTAGATCCAGACAACACTATTTACAATTGTGGCCAGCAGAACTAACCTATTAGCCGAAATGTATACTTATTTAATATAAAAACTAAGTACTTAAACATATTATTATAATTATTAACCCTGTGAGAAACACAACGATTTTAATCGCATTACCACAAGTAATGTCAAGCCATTTTTAATTTTTTTTTCCGCACGGCTTGCCACCAGGGAAGTGGCACTACTTCTTTATCCAACCCCACCCCCTCACCCGGTAAAAACATAAATGTTTTCAGGGATCTGGTTTAAAGACAGCCGCATTATTATTTCCATTACCATTAGGTTATCGTCATTGGTGTGACAAATGGAACTAAATGTAACATTACACATTAAAGGGCAAAGGTCAGAATGTCGGATTTCATGGCCTACAATGCTCTACCTCAGCGCTTACCAGGGGGATTTTTTTTTTTCACTCACAACATATCTAGACTGTTTCAGATTTTTTCCGCGGCACACCTAGACCCTTCCAGATTTCCGCGGCACAGGCATTTTACTGGTCGCTTCAGGCCTCAGGCACATACAATCAATGATGGAGATGGCGACTTGTCTTAGTGAGCTACCAAATTTTAAACACACCGATGTGCTGTCATTTGACTTCCGACCTTCGACGTCTTGTTAATTAGCCATTCATTGCCCCGTTTCTATCTAAAAATGTGTATCGGCATCACGTGTTTTCCTCCCCCGGAAGGATAAGTAGTGCGGCACGCATGGCATTGTCTAACGGCGCACCGCTTACGGGGCTCTGCTCTACCCACATCCTCAGACAGAGCGCACAAAACAAACAATCCGACGCTTAGTGGACAGCTTTTTAGTTTTTTGCCGAATCATGGCGATCCCTAATGTCAGCGAAGATTGTTATAATTCCTAACCCCCTGGCCCTGCTCTACCTTGTGCCGGGGCGGTCACATGGTACCCAGGTAGGTCACGCAATAAGCCGCCGGTATAAACTCCGCACACAGTTATCAAACAGAATGCGCTACGGCTACATATATGCAAATTTGAAGTTATCAGACCTCTACCGCAAAAATACATCAAGTGATCGGTATTCCAAAGTCTGTAGCCTACGTCAATCAATTATTTAACGGCAATACTTGTAGCTGTCGGCATGTTTCATTGTAAGACAAGATCGCGTCATATGTGTGTGTGTGTATCTCTCTCTCTCTCTCTCTCTCTCTCTCTCTCTCTCTCTCTCTCTCTCTCTCTATATATATATATATATATATATATATATATATATATATATATATATTTTATATATGTGTGTGTGTGTCTCTCTCTCTCTCTCTCTCTCTCTCTCTCTCTCTCTCTCTCTCTCTCTCTCTATATATATATATATATATATATATATATATATATATATATATATATATTATGTCGGAATGACGTTAGGGAAATTAGACCGATATAATCAGATTTGTGCTAAATAGTATTTTCCAAAAATGAAACAAAGGGATTCGTCAAAAACTATTAACGCTCTTGGGAACAGAACCTCCCTCTCCCCCCAAACCACCAAAAATGGATTTTTTAATATTTTTTTTTGGGGGGGGGGGGTGCAACCAGTGTTTCTTTAAGGCAGGAAATATAATATTCTTTATTATTATTATTATTATTTTCTTAATAGCTTTCCTCCCCGCAAATACGCCATTTTATTTCTCTGTTTTTAGTATGCAATTTTTAAGTGGTAATAATGTAAGTTTTCTATTCAGACTTATAACCTTGACAAATTGTAGGATGAATCTACCATCGTCCTGTTGACTTATAACCTTGACATAGTGTAGGATGAACCTACCATCGTCCAGTTGACTTATAACCATGATATTGTGTAGGTTGAACCTAAAGCCGTCCAACTGACTTATAACCATGAAATTGTGATGGTTGAGCATACAGCCGTTCACTGAATTCTTAAATAAAATTAGATACCAGCGTATGTGAGCATAACGTGCAACCGTATATCGTTGTGGTTTCACATACTGCAGTGTGCTTATAAGCCATTGATACAACAGTAAACAACCAGCGAATGTACGTCAAATATGTGTAATAGGCTAACTCTCCTGCCGTGTGCTAAATTCTCACATAGGAAATGGTGCATGTGTTAGAATAGTATTAATATAATTAGACATTCTGCAATTTGCTTTTGTCTTAAAAAGACACAGGGATTGATAGATCCAAGTATTAAACTAGCGGTGGTCATACACTTACATAAAAAACATTCAACAAACCCTAAAAAAATGGTTTTCGTATAAATCCTTTATAAAATGTACTATTGAACCTTGGGGAGTAGGGCTTAAAATTTGACAACACATGCATACAAGTAAAGCACCTTAAACAAATCCCAATCCATGCCCCCCCCCCTCACCCTTTTTCTCTTCCACAAAGGCTCGCAACCGCACATTTTTTGTCCACGCCCCTGAACTATATTAATAATAGATATAGCCCGCCATACATTGGCGACAGCAATGCGTGAACTTGCCAAAACATGAACTCAAGTAACGCACATTTAAGAATCCTAATATTTGCTACACCCCTTCCCACCCCCATGATACGTCACTGCACACTTTTTTTCACGCCCATGAACTATATTAATATTCTCATGTCCCAACCACTTTTAAACCGAATATTTTTTTACACAATACTCAAATTGAGACGATTTCATTTCCGAAAAGAAAAAGAAAATATTACGCACCAAACGCAATTGCGTTATTAAAAAAAATGTATATATCATTAGGCGTAGTTATCGGGAATTATATTTTACGCGCTAGTGAACTCATTATTGAACAACACTCTGGCGTATCTATAAATAGCCTTTGGGGTGTTTGACCCGTCTTGTTTGACCTTTGCTGGCGAATTATATATATATATATATATATAGATCAGAATGACCCGACCGCTTTCACACCGCAGATTTATATCACCATTTCAGAAAAACAAAAGAAAATATTACGCACCAAACGCACTTGCGATATTTCTTTTAAAGAGTATCTCATTTAGTTAAGTTATCGGGAAATCTATTTCGTCAAAGCATTGTCATCATGTTTCTAAAAATCTTCCCCTTGAAAAACACGAGTAACTGATTTTTTTTTGGGGGGTTGGGGCTAAAAAGAATGTGTTGTCCTCAGAAACGAGTCTATGTGCCAAGTTTCAGCTCAATATGTTGACGGGAAGTGGGTCAATTAATCATCCGAAGATTATTTCCAGCCGCCAACAATACCGAAGTTAATATAAAGGATCAATTAAAAAGTATACGTTGGAAAAAACGCAATTGTGAATAGAATTGACAATGAAACTTTAAAAAAAAAAATTACGTCACTCTAAAGCCCGTTTTGAGGCACACACCCCCCCCCCCCACACTATCTCGAAAAACTCAGATTGAGAGCGAAAAAAAAATTAAAAAAAAAAAAATTACCTCCCTCTAAAGCCCGTTTTGAGGCCCCCCCCCCCCCCCCCCCACACTATCTCGAAAAACTCAGATTGAGAGCGGCTATTTGAAACAAAACATACCTAGCTACCAGCTTTTTTTCTCCAAAGACATACAATTATGGGAACCAGCTTATACTCCTAAATATATACTCCTAAAAAGAATAATCCGAGGCCTTGTGCATTTCGTCCTGCGAACTCAACACCAACGTCATCACATTGTGACGCACCGAAGCTAACAATTAAATAACAAAGCATTTTTGTGTCACAATTGTTTCTTTGTTTTGCTCGAGACTTTTTATCGGCAGTTGGTACAAGAAGAAAAAAAAAGTCCTAATCTATGAGGACAGTAGCAAACTATTGGGTAAAAATCAAAACCGGATGCCATCGATCAAACAATTTGATATGGTTAAGACGATACGATGGAATCGTCATGTTATCTTTAAAAAATAATAATTTCACATCTGGCTTTGTTGGGTTATTTCATGAGAATCACTATTGTGAACACCGGAAACTATCATGTGAACACATGAAACTATCATGTGAACACCTGAAACTATCTTGTGAACACCTGAAACTATCTTCCATGCGTCTCTTGTCAATGGTTATTGAACATTTTGAAGATATCAAGGTATTAAACCATACTTTCATATGTGCATAGAAGGGCCCAACAGATGTTTGGTCATAATTAGTGTTATAAACGCGAACTGAACATGACATATTTAGCGATACCATAACAGAGCGTTCATTATAACGTTGAAGACAATTTAAAAAAAAAAAATAATAAATCCAAAAGCCACCTACCATATTGATGGCCGTGTGGTAATGGTTCATGTTGCTTGGTCCTCCTGCTCCAACTCAATGCACAACTTCGAATGCGCGACACCATATTTTAACTGGGATTCTATTGCATCAGCGAGACTTATATAATTTATGCGGCCTTATGATAGTTTGATCCATGCTATACATTACACTTGCATTTTACATGCATCGGGTTGATTTTTAAAAACCGCATCGCTCAATACTATCTGAACATTCCCCCCCCCCCATTTTTCCATTATCCTCCATTATTATCCTTGAATCCCAATCCCTCAATATGTAGTACTGGCATCACAACTCACATCCCCCCCCGGCACCCCAATCCAAATACACCCAATTTTCTAGACGTTTTAACGTCTCGAATGTGACAGATTTCGATTTCTAACATGAACACCCCCCCCCCCCACACCCCGTTTTAGTGTATATATATTTAAAAAAATAAAAAATAAAAAAAACCCACGCTCCCCAAGCTCAAAAATGTGCGAACTGAAAAGGTGCGCCTTTTAACAACTGCGACCTGTTGGTCGAGGGGGGCCCGGCGTTTTGACACCAACCCTTTCACTTATGGAAGCTGGTTGGAATTGATCATTTTATAACGAAGTATAGTGTAATTACATTCACCATAATGAACATTCAATAATAGCTCGCTACAAATAACAAGGCAACTCTATGATAACATTGATTTGAAGGGGAAAAGGTTGCAATGTTCAAGATAACATTAATTTAGGGAAAAAAATAGCCTTCATATAAAATTAAACGTGTTGAAATGCATGCAGAGCTAATTAACAGTCCCCCTTTTCCCCAGGCTCAAGCCACAAAAATGATAAGGTTCGTGTAGCTAAATTATTTATACGTCTAATATGAAGTCGCAGTAGTTTAACAGCACACGCATTTGACACCCTTCTTGGGCTAAGTTTTCGTAGTTCAATCCATTTTTGAACAAGTTGTTGTTCCATCTAATAGTAATGGAGGTCATTCTACTCTCTGGATGATACCGTTATAAAAGAGAGGCGGGCAATCTACAACTTTTGTGTCGTTAGACCTACCATGGGGTTTGGTTTTAAACAAATAGAGTATAGACCAGGGCATAGACAGATATTGTGCCGAATCATTGGTGACAAGTGGTGCGGTACATACGCGTGGTGCTGGGAGTGGGGAGATAATAACGGAGTTTGAACTTTGACATCTGGGTTTAAGTAACAGCGGGGCTTAATGTCCGCTTATTCCTTGTATGCAGTAACAGGAATTTACTGAAAAACTAAAAAAATTTTTAAAGAAATATTTTCAGATGCAGAAGTAATGAGCATCTGTGGTGCACTTTCAAAGCTAGAGGCATAGTTGGTGACAACGCAACTTCAGCCAAGACCAATGGAATTGGGCACATTTAATCAACTGAGCGCCCACATAAATTGTGATGTGTACTAGGGTTTCACTCCCGCGATCCCGACGATTCTGAGTAAACAATCGACTTCCCTGGAAATCCCGTGTGCACATTTTTAGAATATAATTTCCATTTTTATTTTTTAAAACTTTTTTTTTTAAAAATTCACAAATTGACAGATTTTCACAAAGTGTCGCTATAAGCCGAGAACTGTAAAATCAAGTTAACAACTAAGCTCAGTACCTCTAGTAAACAGATGCTGTCGCGTTTTTCAAGTCACGACCACATTCATATGGAAACAAAGGTGACCCTTACCTCGATGTTTTAAAAGGGGTAAATGCTTGGAAAGGTGAGTATTTAAAAACTTAATTTTCAAGTAGAATGTAATTCGCGACTTAATAAATGTCCAGATTGAAATTGTAACTCAAGAAAGAGAAAACCATTTAAAAGTCACTATATATAATTCTCTTAGTCTTTTGTTTCAGCCGGCGACTGCAGAGGAACCCCTAACAACCCCATTTAAGAGCGAGAAACCCGAGTTCTTGCAACTTTTGATTGATTGATTTGATATTTATATCGCGCTGGTATCAATGCCACTTTAGCATGCTCACTGCCCTCCGATTTTCCGAAACCTATTTAAACAAAAAAGTTTTAAAATGTTTTTTAAATGATTTTTTATCATTTTCAATTCCTCTCATAGATTGAGGCAAACTGTTCCATAATTTTGGCGCTATCGCTTCAAAAGAGCGCACTTGATTATCCCTAGATGCCATGTGTCTAACTACCTTTATACTATCTAGTTTTTGTTTTTAATTTATTACCAACATCAACATAGTAACATATATACACATACATATGTATGATATTCATAATGGACTTTTTAAAATTGGACACGAACCCCTTGTTACGAGTTGTTAGTTACACATTTTGATTGCCAATATTTAGTGACGGATTCGAAACTAGAATTAGCGACCAGTAAAAATTGCAAAACTCATTGTTTGTTTTTTTTCCCCTTTTACATGCGTTTATACCCGACTTTTGGTTAACAAGCACATTATTAGCTAGTAATCCATTACCAGTGCTCAGCAGTAGCAAATGAATCAACTCGTAGCAAGAGATCAATCAACCTCTCAACTAACCTTAACATTGTTTTGGATTCATTAATAGTCAATCATAAAACAATTTAAAAAATCCATTCTTTTATATTTTAATTGAGTTTAAAATATGTTTTTAATTAAAATTATTTTATCCCGGGATGGGGAAAACTTGATTCCCGTTTCCCGGGATAAGCGCGACCGTAGTATGTGCACGTGAATCCCACCAACCAGTTGTAGTCAGGCAGCTGGCATTGGTACGCCAGTCATTCAAAATGTAATCACTGTACGCGTGTCATTGTTATTAACTATCCCCCATTTCACGGTAGCACTACATTAAAACATGTTACCGGAATTGATGTAAATAAAAATATTAAAAAAAAACTTGGAAAATAAATTCACCCATTGTTGAGAAGCTATTAGGGCTATGAGTCTGTCATTGACAGCGCTATTTCTGGTAATATTATTAGGCCAAAGATGGAAGTCATGGTAATTATTCAGAGTCCATTTTTATAATTTTTTTTTAGTAGTTCATGTTAATTTAATCCAATGAAATCCTAGCAGGGTGCGGTCAAGTAGCAGGGTGCGGTCAAGTAGCAGGGTGCGGTCAAGTAGCAGGGTGCGGTCAAGTAGCAGGGACAGGTCAATTCATAGCTGGTTTTTTTTTTTTAAAAAAGGAGTGGGGTGGAAATGTCACATAAAAGGTGGAGGGGGGATACGCCCACTTAGTCCTATTTTTTTCCCTTGTTTTTTTTAGTAATTATTTAGAGTCCATTTTTATAATTTTTTTTTAGTAGTTCATGTTAATTTAATACAATGAAATTCTAGTAGGGTGCGGTCAAGTTGCAGGGTTCGGTTAAGTAGCAGGGTGCGGTCAAGTAGCAGGGTGCGGTCAAGTAGCAGGGACAGGTCAATTCATAGCTGGTTTTTTTTTTTAAAAAAGGAGAGGGGTGGAAATGTCACATAAAAGGTGGAGGGGGGATACGCCCACTTAGTCCTATTTTTTTCCCTTGTTTTTTTTTACGATCATAAGACCACCTGGACTTCAATCGATAGCGTTCAAAGTCATAAACAACGATCGATGCAGAAACCAACACTTGTGGGCAACAAAAAAAAAAACCCAATGTTTTTTAAAGAAATATTTTTTCTACAAGCACGTGTGTACATAATGGGGAGAGAATAGGACATAAAATTATTAATTCTAGCCTATTTTAGCAAACATTACTTAACTCCCTTGTATTCATTACCGGTATCTCGTATCTGTGACATAAGTCGTCTCTGCCAATCTGTTCTGAAAGATTTATTTAAACTCAAGATCCCATTAATTTAAAAAGAATATCTAATAAAGGAAATGATTCCAAAATAATTATCAGATGGCACCCGTTCACACGTTAGACAGAAGTCGATTTCAGGAACAAATTCTTTAAACAAGCTGACACCAACATGAACCCAGCTTCACTTCATCAGTGGCGTGCGTAGCTAGGTTAGTGCCGCACGGGGCGGGCCAAGATTTTAACGCGCCAATTCTACGAACAAAGTAACATACCTGGCCGAAAATGCCGTGCCTTAATATAGAGAAAAGACAGCACGCGTATGGCTACATGGGTGCGTTCGTACATGTTGAATAGTCATAAATCAAATGCATTTAATTAAGATCTAACAGTTTCCTATTTATAGCCGATGCAAATAGGTATATTAAAACTTTTTGGAACAAGCTACACGATCGGTCATCTTAAATTAGATGGTAAAACAAAAATTGACCTGTTCAGGCAAGACCTTTAATAAACCAACAGATATAACTGATACTTCACAGCGAGATCGCAACTAGATTTAAATACAATTGTTCCACCATTGTACAGTATGTGTAAGTTATATAAGGGCACATAACTAAAATATAATAATAAGTTTGAACTATATACAACGTTTGGCTCCCTTTAAAAAATAAGAAATAGTGGCCACAGTAACAATGCATCAAATGATACATTTTCAATAACACAGTGGGAAGTATGCCTTTAAAAAAATACCTTGGGCTTTAGGTATCTGCCCATCAGTAAACAAGACTTCGATATCTGACCGTCATGCGTGTTTGGTATTGATTGGGGATTTCAAGAGATATAAGAAGAATGGCAAAAATTGTGTTGTTTTTTTTCTCCCATTTAAAAATACGTTGTACTATGTAAATGAACAGTACGCTCCTAGAACTGAAATTTGAAATAATTGATAATTTGATCACGATATTTTCACCTGTAGGTAATTTCAAAATGAATCATCAATACAAATAGCAATTCTATTTGAATATTTCCTGCTTTTTTGTTTGTTTCATTTTACCCCCCCCCCCTCCCCACTATTCTTTTGAATGCCAATCTCCCAAATATCAAACAGTTGTTAATCCGTACGATTTGGACCCATGAATCTAGAGGCCATATTTTACAATGACTCGTGGCATTTTTTTTTTAATAACACAAGTCACAAGAGTCGGAACTTGCATTCTTGCGTTATACGGGATAACACTATAATTTTCAGTTCTCAGGGGAACAATGTATTCTTGGTGTCATCCGTCAGTCAGGTTTGATCCAAATGAGAAATCAAAAAACTTTTGAAGCCACGAGACATTTACAGTATTCATTACACTACAACCTTACCCCCCCCCCCTAGTCATATGAAAGTTGAATGTTCAGTTCGCTTTTACAATGTTAAATCATGATTTGACTCATTTAATTCCGGGGATGATGATGAAAAACGTCTAACTTCAATTCCCCGAAAGGCCCTGAGTCTACAGCCCGGATAATAAAGTTGGCTTCCTCTTAAAATACTCTTATTTTGCACAAAGTATACAAAGAAAGTAAGGCGGGGCCTTTTACTGTTATGAATTTTCATGAAGACGCGAAATGACAAAATCGTGTTTCGCTTGTCAATGTCAAATGTTACAAGGTCAGATTCACCGCCTTCAAGTGCACAGCAAGTAAAACGATAGTTAAGCTACGAACTGAATCCATGGCCCAACTCAAAGAAAATGAAAAAAAAAAATTAATTGTTATATTTACACGGTTACAATATGCTACGTACAATATTTATAACTATTTAAACTTTTCAAAATCACGTTAGCTCAGTGGTTCTCAACCTTCCTAATGCCACGACCCTTTAAGACAGTTCCTCATGTTGTGGTGACCCCTACCTCAAAATTATTTTCAATGCTACTTCATAAATAATGTTGGCTTCCCGATGGTCTAAGGCGACCCCTGTGTAAGGGTCGTTCGACCCCCAAAGAGGTAGCGACCCACAGGTTTAGAATCGTTGCTTTAGCTCAAGTCATTGTTGCTCTCATCTAGATTTCCTGCTTCTGTCAAATTCCAAAATTAACGTGTGATTTACAAAAGCTGGAACAGTTAATTAAAAATTCAAGGATTCCCCGATAACCAGGACTCTTTTAAGTAACGATTACAAGGTCACTCTATGGGAAGGGCAACCGATAAGTTATATCTTAAACCGGGATTCACGGTTAACTTTTTAAAAACATAATTGAAGCTGACATCAGGGCAAATGTTTCTTTGCAACGATTATCAAAAATGCCGATTAATTTGGTCTCAGATAATAGACCGATGCCGAATAATTATTATTTATTGAGCTTTGAATTAAAGTAAAGTGCTCATTTCAATTATACAAAGTAGGTACTTCATATAGTTCATGATAAATCACAAATGAAAGTGATAATATGTAGCTAACCGGGGGGGGGGGATGTTTAAGGTCTATTATGATTATAACATGATCAAGAATCAATATATTGAAGCGAGCGCTCTTTCGTCTGAACTTTGCGCATAGACTGGGGTTTTAGCCTCTGATCACCACCATGACAGGCAGATCCTCATCATTTTGTGAAGCTACTTTGAAACAACCAGTGACGTGTCTATCACTATGTCATTGAAAACCTATCGCTTGTCTTAGTGTTTCTAAAACCTCATTAGACCCATTCCAAACCCGAGAACCTGAAAAGGTGTAATGCCCCTCCCACCTAACATTACATCCGCCCTTTATGAAATGTAATACATTTCCCACGAGACTAAATCTCCCCATATTCTTCAAATGACCCCCCCCCTCCCCCCTGTTGGATGCTTCTTCATGAACAATAATTTCATATATACACACATCAAGCTAAAGCTTCTGGCATAAATCAGCATGGTGAACAATTCACTCAGTCGCACAGCCTCCCACGTTTAGTGAGTGTATAAGACAATGTAGTCACGTGACCTTGCTGTCTACGTGGCAGGCTGAATCAAACGGATATACTTTAACAGATGTCATGCACCGGCACCACGAACACTTCGGCGGGCAAGGGCGGTAGCCAGGGCTACCACACCTTGGGAAATTTCCCAAGATCTTGGGAATTCACGACCCCCCTTGGGATCTGGGGAATAATTTTGAAAATCATGCAAAACCTTGGGAAATCTTAACTGGGGGGGAAAATTTGTTATATTTTTCGAAAAAAAACGCAACAATATCTGATAAAAAATAAAGTAAAAATAAAGCAAAATAATTTTTAAAGTAACAAGGCAAAAAATTAATTGTTTTCATTTTCTTTTCTGGTTTTAATTTTTAAATCCACTCATAAAATAAATAAAAACTCTTCTGATTTTAAAGTTAATATTGTGAATTATTAAAAAGTTAATAATTTAAAAAAAAAATTCAATTTTCTCTTTAAAAAAAAAAAATTGAAGATTTACAAATTACATCCAGGTTTTGAATGTTTATTAAATGGGGGGGGGGGGAGGCTCGGAAACTTTATCATTATGCTCTTAGACATTAGCAACCATACGAAAAACAGTACAAGCCAAAGAGTGAACGATAGTGTTCAATCAAGAATCCATGCCATAGTAGAATTTTATTATTTCAATTACTTCTACAATGTGTTCAAAATATAATGCATCTGTAAAAAATCCAGCCTAATTTTCATCAATTAGAAAAAATATTTGTGGATTGAAACACGGGTAACTAAGATATTAATAGTATAGGCAGTATAGGCCTACGTTGTAGGATTATAAATGAACAATTCCTTTAAAAGTATTTTTTTTTTTGTGAAAAAATCGTTATAATGTAAATTTTACAAGAAAAAATAAAACACTTATTGTTTTCATCGTAATATCAATCCATTTTAACTACAATTATTATTAATAAATTTTGCTTAATTGCTTTGCAAACCCCACTTGTAATCAACAGATTTACAATAATAAAAAATCATTTTTTGATGAAGAAACTTTTGCCTTTGTAAAAGGAATTCTGTGTTGATTAGCCTTGTATGCTTTTTTTTTCCAAGTGACTTCTATTACACATGTATTGTAGATTATATTTTTATCAGAGAATTCGGAGGTAATATTTAGTAGCCTAACTCCAGTGGGTATTGATATTTTGGATTATAAATTATTTTTTTAAAAACAAATTTTTTTTTTTTAAATGTGATAAACATGTTTTAAATGTCTTTTTCAATAAATTTCAGTCCATTAATATACCATGTTTTTCAGGGGCATTGATTCAATCTATTATTACATTAATTACATAGAAAACCCCCCTTTAAAAAAAAAACTCTTATATATTTGTATGATCTTGGGAAATCTTGGGAAATTTGTTCACCAAATCTTGGGAAATTTGAAAAAAGTGAGTGGCAGCCCTGGCGGTAGCAGTAGTAAATAAACTTAGGGCGTGTCAAGTAAAAAAAACAAAGTTACGCAAGAATGATTTTCTTTTGTCAGTATTTAAAGTGTGCTGTGCCCTAATGAATCATAAAATAAAAAACAACAACCGGTACTAGTTAACTGATGAAAGTATCAATATTTACTTTACTCCTATGACGTTAACATTTTTTTGTTAGCAGTAATAGCAGTCACCAAACAGATAAGATACCGGTACCTATATATTTGTCAATGAGTAGATGGGAGCTTACTTTTGGCCCATTTGCCTTCTGTATTTTATCATTTTACCTTGTTAAGCATCCCTTCTCCTTCTAGTTACATCAATAACAACTGCAACATATGTTCTAATAAGAAAGTACTGATTTAATCAATCATCAAATAAATACTAACTTGTCAATCTTAGGCCTGAAAAAAAAAGAACACCACAAACATCTAAGTGTGTACAGCAATTCTCTTTGCCCATGTTTCTGAGCTATAAAATTCGTTCAGATTACCCAGGTCAAACATAAAGCAGACAGTAAATGCCACAAACTTTATACCACTAGTGACTCTTTTCTTATAAATATAAATAAGTTACAATTAGTAAATGAATTTAAAGATCATTTAAAGCTGGGGGTATATTTTCAACCATGAAGATTTAATATATAAAATTTTATCATAGGTATAACAGTATCAAGTATGTAGCTTCAGGAAAAACAATTTTTAAAATGTCTTGTTAAATCATTATGAATATATAAAAAGATTCAAAGAATACCTCCCCCCCCCCCCCCATGGGCACCCCACAGAAAACTTTCTGGGGGGGGGGGGCAAAAAAATCGATTAACTTTCCAGGGGGGCAACCTTTTTTTAGTATGTTTTAATTTACTGTAGCCTATTTGTATGGTGAACGAACGGACAGGACATCAGCTTAGTTACTTTCTCTTTATTTTCTCTTTACTTTAATAAATTTTGTGTCTATTTTTACCTAAAATTTTTTTATTCAATCAATCCAGGGTGGGGCAAGTGCCCCACCTTGCCCCTACCTGCGGGCGCCCATGACCCCCGCCCTTTGTATGTTTGTGATAAGCTCAGCTTTAAAAGTTTGGCAGCAACTCCATAAATGAGATTCAATGTTGCATGATGTTGGGATAAGCAAACATATGGTTTAAACAAATTAGGTTACATTTTACAAGTAATTAGCAAATTTTAAATTACATTATTTTTTGAAAAAGCTTGGAGAATTTAAAACTCTCAATAAATTTGTAGATGCAAGTTTCTTTTAAATGGATATGTTCACAAAATTAGATTTTACCAGGCCATGGAAGAATTCAAAAAACATAAATGTATGTGAAATGTGTTTTTAAAAAATCTGAACTAATATTATTTCTTGCCTTATCTACTGATTCACTATCTAGTCTATAAAACATTTTAAATTATTTCAGTAACAATAATTTGTTCTGTATGTATTTGAGATTTGAATTTAAAAACAAAAGAAACTTACTAGGGTTCACTAGGTAAAAAAAATTTTGATAGAAAATGACAGAAAACCATTAACTATCAATGGAGGCCGCCATCATAAAAAGCCAAGATGACCAAGAAATGTAAAAAGCAATCTGATTAGCCTATAGCAAGAGAATCCAGCCAATCTGAAAGGCTTTTGCTATTGAGCTGATATATCTGACTTTTGGCTTTTTTGCCATAATACCCTGGGCTGATAGATCAGACAAGCTGTCTCAAGAGGGTTAACCCTTTCCTTACCGATGAAGTCAACGCGACGTCACGATCACGCACTTTCAATCACCAATGACGTCACATAGTCTTCATAACAAAGAGGCAAAGAACTTTTCTGAAATACCAACAACGTCACGTTGACGTCATATTTTAATGCTATATATTTCTTTAATCGTTAATCTTTAGAGAAGTTAATAAGCGAATCGGATGGAGAATTAAAAATACAGTAATTTTTTCTTTTTTTTAAATTAAAATTATTTTTTTTATTGCTGAGCCTGCAAAAATTGATGCCCGCCCACTCCCCCAAAACCAGCGGTAATTAAAGGATTAAATGTGTAAAAGACGTAAAGCTTAATGAGCATCTGAAGGCTTTCACTGCACAGTAGCTTAATGAGGATCTGAAGGCTTTAACTGCACAGTGGTGACTATAAAAGTTAAACAGAAATATGTGATAAAATATAAATAAAAACAAGTTATTGTGTGTAAGTGGGTACTTGACTGAAATAGTAAATATTGACCGATAGCCATTAATATAAAAGATATATCATTTTTTAAGTTAAATGGCTTATAAGCTATAAGCTTTCTGAGAACAACAAGTCATCGAAGTTCATATTTCTATCTTTTATAGAAGTGGAGCTATGATTTTTTGGTGACGTTTTGAATTTTAAAGCGCCTTGTATAAAAATAATAAATATATATAAGTTATTACTCATACAAAACAACTTCAGCTGAAATAGAATTTTAAACAAACACTTTGACTTTGCCTTTCAAAATTTAATCTTTATCTAAATTCCACTAAAAAGTATCTAAACTCTAAACGTTTGCTGTACTACACTGTGCTGGTAACTGTTTTCTAGACTATAATCTAGAACTAGAATTCAAAGCACTTGTTGACTATATACTTATGATGTGATAAGTTAACTATAATAATACTCTGTTACCTATTATTGAGAGATAGAGACAGAGTACTGAAGAGGCTTCAATTCAATAGGTAAAATTCATATTTAGTTTATTTTATAATTACCGGTAATATAAATTAAATTTTTATTGTATTATAAATTATATGCTTTACTTTAACTTTAACTCTACTTTCACTCGTTAACACAGGCCCTAACAAATTTTAAATATTATAGAAATTATAGGCATTATATCATAGAAATTATTATTATAGTTATAGGACTAATAATTATAGTTGAATTTGATGGCTTTAGTTGTTTACTATATAAGCTTGTAAGTCGTAAGTAATACTAATTTAGTAGTAACCAGCAAGTGAATCGCTTAATAAGTGTTAATTAAATCATGCCAGATTGCCAGGATGATTCGTAACAGACGAATGAGAATGCAAACTCTATCACAATGTCGTGTTATTTTAAATTTACTGCTAAACATGTATTACTTACATGCATGCTTTTCCCAGAAATTCCAGAATCTCCACACGCAGCCATTATTGTAGTGAATTTTAGGCTAGCAAGGAGTTTAAATTTGTTTAAAAACAAATCAAAACACCACGGGGTACTATATGAAGCGAACGTTACCAAACCACAGCCACAACTAAGCAGGGGGTCAAGTCTTTTATTTTCCCCGTGAATAAATACTCAGCAGTAATCGACTACTACCAAAAGCTCTAACACTAATGTATTTTTAAATTTAAATGTAAAATAACAATAATTTATATTATGTTTAATAGAATAACGGTGAATTTGTGAAAAATTCAATTTCTAGCTAACACTGAAAGACAGCAAGTTAAACGTTCCCCATCACCATCCCCTAAATGAAAATCATATTAAATTTAAATGGTATGATGACAATGATGTGAACTTGTTACCTGTTACTGTTACATCCTAATTAAAAAGAGTTATTTAAAGATAGAAATAAATGTTATACCAAAATAAATTTGAATTAAATGTATTAAAATAAAACTATGATATTATTAATATTTTTTATTGCTCTCATTATTTATTGTATTCTAAAGCTGATGAACATAACTTATTTATGTTGTATTTGTATTCGTTGGAGTTTGTATTATAGTTATTGCATGATAGGAATCTGTGGTTGCCCAATCTTTATCTACAGTGCACATGACAGTCGTTGCAGTTAGTTAAAAATATAGGGGGCGGCACCCGCGGTTATATTTGGCTCTGTTACAAAACTTAACAAGGCTCTGACACATAGGCCTAATGTTCTAAAAAATCTAATTCGATAATTTTTTTTAGCGTCCTTACAACTTACAGTAGTTACAGTAAGGTTAAATTTATGTTTGATATTGATACACTACATTATCTATAGGCCAACTTCAGTTAATCTCATTTTGCAGTTTGGGGTCTAAAATTCCCCGTGGTGTTTTTTTTTTGCGTTTTTTTTAAAATAAATAGTGGTGAGATTAAGCCAATTTTCATCGGTTCGGTATAAACGTTGCTACTATCTAACTTTTTGTTGAGTTCGGCGCAGTGGTTATCAAAAAGGTACTTGTTGTCACGTGGACCCCCGGGAATCCGAAGCAGGGTTTCTTTCACCTATATCTCCGGGGGGGGGGGGGGGGTGCCCCCCCCCACCCCCCGGGGCGAAAAATATGTCCAACACTAAATCAACTGGCGCTGCCCCCCCCCCCCCCCCGAAAAAATCTTAAGTTTGCCCCCGCGGAAAATTTCTGAATTAATCACTGATCCGAAGCGCCAGCCCAGTGGTGGTCATTGGTGAAAGCAAACTTGACGGAACTATGATTTTAATTTTAATATGTAGGCTAGTTTTTAATAAATTTCCTAAAAGTCATATACCTTTGAGGGAGTACACCATGTTTATTCCATTGTATTTGTCTATGCAGTAAACAAGCGTATACCTTAATGTAAAAATAAGTGCCAAACCAACCAGAGGGGTCACAAGTTGTCATTTTGTTTCAACTTTCTGTTCAAAATTCCCACGAGATATATTTAACTGACAACAGTTGTTCCATTATTTGAATCATATCCTCGGGGAGCTGTTAAAAGTACACACATTTCCCCCTTCACACGATCTCCAATGCCGCCAAAATTATTTTAATTGGTTAGTGTAGTTTTTGCTCTTTATTTTTTATAAAAAAGTCAGTTTTGCACCATTATATATATAAAAAATATATATATATATATATGGCAAGTTTACATTATGTTCAATAAATTGTACGTACATTCTTTTTATGTCAATTACAAGAATAAATTCTTCATCGTTTATAGCTAGGGCGTAGTTCGCTGAAAAGAGGGGGGGGGGGGGGGGGGGGGGGGGGGGGGGGGGCGTCCTTGATTTTGATAACCCTAATGAATGAACCACTGGTGTAGGGAGGATTGGATGGAGGGAGAGGGGCTTTTGATCTATAGTTTTTTGTTGGGGAGGCAAAAATGTTGCCCTCCCCCCTCTTGGGACAGCACAAACTCTAGCTACGCCACTGGAACGAACATCAAAATGGATACAATATACCGGTACACAAAAAGTAAGTTCAATCAATTGGACTGAAATGCCTCCCCATTTTCTACTCTCCAGTTATCTCTTCTCTGAAAATTTTAATTAAAACATGTAATAGGATGACATATATATAACCGGTACCCACAGCTTTTCAGTATATCTAAACACTTACTACCTTCAATTACTACAGACATGGAACATGTCAAAACAAAACCATTCAAAGTTAAAGCATTACGCACCACATACATTTATTCAACAACACAAAATGCTTAAGATTTCTAAAGCTTTATTACTGATCTGTGCAACACAAAAAAAAAGTAATAAAGGATACATTTTAGAAATTTTTAGACAACACCACCAATTAATAATGATCTGGACTTGTCTTTACGCCTTAAAAAGATCATGTTTAATAAAAGCATATAGAAAATGTCCTGTAGCGTTAAATTACAGAAAATGGCTCTGCACTCATTTGATTTAGTCATTACAATGGTAAAATAACAATGTATTTTAGTTGAGTGCTTAAAATGTGCTTTCATGCTAATGAAGTTAGAAATAATAAAAGTATGTATTATATTTTTGTAATAATAAAAGCATATTATATAATTTTGTAATCAAATGTTATGTATGCACATATGCTGTTTGTCATAATTTTTTGATGGATGGGTAATTTTTTGATGGATTGGTCAAATTAAACATTAGGAGAATATGAATAGTTACTCACCTAGAACTGGTTATACACATGCTAATCAGTCTCTTTTATGAAAGTTGGGAGGCAGTTTATTAAGTTATTTAAACCCTTTTTTTCAAAACCTCATTTTTTGCATTAACATTGATCTTTTAATGACATGACACCTACAACCAGATAAGTTAAAAAAAAAAAGAAAAGGAAATTGCAATCACTTCAGATGATGAAACCTGTTGAACATTGCAGTATCCATTTATGCAGACTTCAGTGAGCGCATTATCTGAAACAAGCAAGAAAAAAAAAGATTGTTTTTCCATTGTTATATACTAGACACCACCACCCTCTTAAACAAAATGAACTCAAACTGTACCGGTAAATCTATCCATCCATCCAAGTGGTGCTACAGCCTGTATAGGGTTTTGGCCTGCCTCACCACTTTTTCCCACTCAGACCTGACACCTTTCTTTTCTATGCTTAAATTTTCAGCTGTGTTAGAACTGTTTTCACATCATCCACCCATCTAAGCCAAGGTCTGAGCCATTTTCCTCTGGGGTTTTAGTGGTGCACCCTCTTCACCCCTCCATCATTCGTTCTCCGCGTCAAGCGCAGCTTGCCCTTCTTTATTTCTGTTACTAGCATGGGATTCTGATGTACGGTAATCAATGCAATTCCAGGTTGGTTTGTATTCTCCATCCATATTCATCTTTGGTGTTGGTTTGTATATTTTCAGAACTTTCCTCTCCCATGTGTTTAATAGGTTTTCTGCTGTTTTGTTAGGGTCCAAGTTTTACTGGTGTATGTTTCTACTGGTCTGATTATAGTTTTATATTTAGTGGTTTTCTTTTGGTGTAATTGTAATGTTTTTAACTTTTAAGTATTTTGTGACAACTGAAGAACGTGGCCTGTTTCTGGAAAATATTTTTTTCTTTTATTTCTGTTGATAATTTCTTTAATTGTTTATAACATCCTTGATATTTGAACTGATGTACTTTTTCAAAAGTGTGGTTTCTTATTTAAATGGTTTCATCTGTCTGCTCTTATGTCATGTATTTTGTTTACCTTCAAGCCCTGCTTGTAGTGATGCATCTACTAAATGTACCAGTACACATATTCAAAATTAACCGTGCCAATAGTAAGCTTAAAATTTTCATCTTACCTCATCAAATTTATGAAACTGTCTAATAAAGAAGTCACCATATCTACGTGCCACTTTGGTGTCAGCTATATGAATCATATTCTGTGAGAGGTAGTTTTAAAATATTAATTAGCTGAAAGTTGATATTAAAAAAAATTATGGAAAGAAACATTATCTTTTAAGAAAAGAATTTTGAACACTAAAAGAAACAGATCAGTGAAATTTATCAAGTGAAGACAGATGATATTGGTCAGAGATAGAGAAGTCAAACTTTCTTAGGTGCAGCATAAACATTAAACAAAATGAAAATTTAAAAATCTTATATTCTGCTACTTTGCAATAGATTACAACACTACTTTCAAACATTTCACATTATGCAAAAGTATCCTCTCTCTATTTATATGTTTTAAATAAAAAAAAAAATAATAAAAAAAAAGGGGTGGGGGGTGGGCATTCAGCCATAATATACCTTGTCAATGTAAAAGTCTACTTCTGAAGCTGACTGAAACTCTCCCTCAAGTCCACTTGTTCCTTTTGTCCAAACCAAATTTTTCATTTTATGCTGAAGATGAATGAAATTGGCCAAAACTTAAAAACCAATTAATTTTTAGGAAGCAAAATTTGATTTAAATAAATTATTCAATTATTTAATTCTGAATTAATATTGAAATAAAAAAAAGTAGAAGTTATTCTAATGCCTAATGAAAATCTAAGTAATTTTAGCGTTTGTCACAGATATCATTATAAATGTGTGAACCACTAATGGCAAGTAATAGTGACCAAGTCACTGTTATATTTAGTTGTAAAAAATACCCAAAATGATGTGGTTCAAACAGTGACTAATTATATCCAAAATAATAAATATACTGCGAATCACATCATACAAATTTCGATTCCTATTACACTTCATAAAATAATATTTTTCTTGAGAATGTTATTAATAAAATCTCAATAAACTGTCAAGTGTCTCTGTACACGCTCCACC
This sequence comes from Lymnaea stagnalis, assembly GCA_964033795.1. Classification (NCBI taxonomy): domain Eukaryota; kingdom Metazoa; phylum Mollusca; class Gastropoda; family Lymnaeidae; genus Lymnaea; species Lymnaea stagnalis. Next base: position 1,983,503 of record CAXITT010000017.1, read on the forward strand.
TCATTATTTTCTTCTCATTTTTTAAATTAAACACTCTGTTTGGCCAGTCCTCGCAAGTCCCAACACTCTGTTACTGTATAATATGCCCAATAAATATTAAGTATATGAATATTACTTTTCTCCCATTAGTGGTTCATACATTCATAATGATATCTGTGACAGTGATAAAAATTTTAAATTGGAGGATCAAAATTACAGTTCATAATAGAACTTTCACCAAACCTCACCTTAAAGCACATCAGCTGAGTGCAAAGCTCATCTTCTTTCTGAAAATAAATAAAATGACACTTTATTTTAAATTTCTTTGGTTAAATTTTTGTGTCATTACATTACATAAAAATTGCTCTTTGAATTTAAAATATACAGATTAGATAATGAACAATAAATAAGAAAATACCATTTCCATAAATGTTGCCAGTTTTGAAATGGGCAGTGTAGTATATAACTTCAGGTAGCTGCAAACAAAATAAACATATTTTATGAATACTCACTTTAAATAAAACCTTAGTTCAGTGAATGAAAGGGAAAAAAAAAAATTGTATTCATTTTTTTGGGAGTGAAGCAAAGTGATTAAAACTATATACCGGTATTTAAGACTCAAAGAAGATTATCAAAATCTTTTTTCTCTCAATATTCCTAAATGAACCATTTTTAGCCTAATTCATGGTCCCAGTATTGAAAAAGAAATAAACTATATGATGGTACCATAACTATTTTCTGCAATAAAAGAATATGCTATCTTATTCTTATTGCCTAAGCCTTTCAGCAAAAAATGAATAAATTAATCTTTTATACAACATAAATCATGTTACAAAATATCTTATATCAACACAAAATATAACGATTACAATATCCTGTAAGGGGAAACATGAATTTTAGAGAAATAATAATTACTCAAGTCATGGCAATAAAACTAATGCTTTTTCTTTCATTAGGCTGAAAATTACCTTCGAATTGTAGGGACTTGAATTTGTTGCTGTACCTCATCTTTAAATACCAAAAGCTGAAGTTGATAAGGCTCCTAAATAATAGAAGAAAAAAAAATCAAATATCCTATTAATTTTAATTTACATGCTTAATATTAATTTAGCATGTAAACTAGAAATGAATTTTAGGAGAAGTGTATATTTACAAAAAAGTAGATGAATTTTAATACAATGAATTAAAAACCCAAATACAATTTTAATAGAGTATAGTTTCAAACCTTGAATAAATTTGCTGAGCCCTCTGTGTCATAGTTGGGTGGTACAGGTGACAAAAACTTTGGACAGGCAAAGGAGAATGAAGCTTCAAACTCTTGCATTTCCCTGCAAAGTTCAAAAGATTTAAACATTTTTTGAACTAAAAAACTATGTAGCAACATGTAAAATCTGGAAATTCGACTTAAATACTTCAAAAACAACTACTAATTTTGTAAATATATCTGTTTGTTACCCTTTCTGCATTCTGTTCATTTTATCTTGGTATTTTTCTCTCAGATGGGAGTGCACACTCTCATCTATTCTCATGGGGTAGAGGACCAGGGACATAGACAGTAGAGTGTACATTTTGTCATTCATCTTTGATATCTATACAATACAACATATTAATAGCAAATTAGCATTATATATTAAAAAATGTATGGTTTCATTTGGCTATCAAATTATAATTAAAGTAGTTGTTTTAATAAGTGAAAAATGTTAACCTACCTGATCATATAACTGTGTCCTGTTTTGAAACATGGTCTTTGTCCTCTGTATATACAACAGGATGTTAGAAAGAGTACGGATAGCATCCTGATAGCGCCGCATCATCATATAAGCAAAGCCTACATAATAGAATGTGGTGATCTGACAGGCAGGAACTCTTGAGTACAAACTCTAGAAATATAAATATAATAATAAAAGAAATGATGTTATTATATAAATTATACCATTTTAATATGAGTAAACCAGTCTGGAAATTATTGTTTGATGGGTGGACATTATTTTTTAAATTGATATGGAGAAGTCTTAATTATGCTTACCTTCTTGTTGAAGTCAATATTTTCAAGCACTTTAAGTGCTTGGTAGTAGTCCCCCAGGAGAGAGTGAAGTCTCAAAAGTCCTACAAGGCTGAAGTAACCCAGCATTTTATAGAGAGAGTTCTGTCCAAACTCTCCTGAAACACTGTCTGGGTCCCCTAAAATTTGAAACAAGAAGACACCAAAAGAAAAAGTTACATAACAAAAGAGATATACAAAAAAATCAAGCTATATCATCTGGATAATCTTAAATAAGTACTTAAAACTTACCACCACTTGTGTAGACCTCTAGCTGTTTGTTAATGTTTGACTTCTCAACAAGAGAGTGAAGCACATTAAGCACACTGTGAACATTCCAAATCTGAAACATTTAAAACACAATCTATAACTTTTATTACTTACGACACAGTATTTATTCAAGCTTTTAAAATAATATAATATACTCTGTTAATGTTTCATAATTTTCTTTTACACAAGATTCTGATCCGCCTCAGGATAAAAACATTATGAAGCTTATATATAACTATATTTCGCAGAATTATTCAGACCTGTTAATCCTCAGACCTCTAAAATCGTACAATGTCATCTCAAAATCGTACAGTTCAGAATTTTAATAGCAAATACTCGCATCAATACAATAACTACTGGCATCGTGTGTCAAGTATTATCAAGTTAAGGGTAACTGAAGGTAAAAAGTGGATGACTGACGTTTATATTGCAAACTGCAGTCACTTTGTTTTATAGAGGTGTATCTGTTATAGATATCTATTCATATTTAGGTGAACGTTCAGATCACATTATCGAAGTCAGATGAGCATAAAATAAAATTTATTAAAATAAGAATTAATTAGCAAATTTGGGCATCATTAAAAAAAACCTACCAAATAACTTGAGATTTATTTTTAGGAAAAGCTGTTAATTTGAAAAAATAAGAATCAATATCCATTATACCTATTTACCGTTAACATATTACAGTCAGATTACTACCACAACTTGTAAATGGGTCAAAGGAAGAGGGGGTATTAATAATCATACATATGTTTTGTACGTTTCTTAAAATCTATATTTGCCGGGCAGAACAGTTGAGAATGCATTCTTTAGTTTTCTCCTTTTCTGTACTCTCTGTGGTCATCGTAAGAAATAATTATGTCACAAAATTATGTCATACAAACAGAAGCAAAAAGACGTAAGTAGGGGCCATTGTATGTGCGCAAAAAAAAGTCAAAATTTTACACTCACACCTGGTTGCACGCATACCCGTTTTTTTTTTTTTACTAAGAATAATCTTTATATATTTTTGATGTTACAGTATTCGAAATGTGACATGGTTTTTCTTGACTGACAATTCAGTGGGACCAGCGGTTCCCAGAATATACACTGCATCACCCTGGGTGCTCGCTGCCCTCGAGAAGGGCCATGAGTGTGGGGCAAAGAGCAACAGGAGCCAAAAATCGTCTTTAGAAAGGACCTTCTCGTGAATTTAACTATAAAATCCCATTTACTTATCAAAGATAAAGGGCGCAATAAATTATACATGAGGGATGAACATCTTTCTACATGGGTTGCTGCAGCTTCCTCACAGGGTTGTTTCGAAATATTACACAATTTTCATAATTTTTATTTCTACTTTAAATTCAATGTGACAACTTTCGGTGGTAGTGCAAACAGTAACCCACTTGAGTAACTACTGTTTGCAGCTACTAGATGGTGCTTAGTGACCTTCATACATGTTATATTTATTTTTACCCAACCCTTTATTTTATTTTGCTTATGAATTCGCAAGTTCGAAGTGTACACACAGAAAGCCTAGAGAATACCTAAATTTGGCATGGGTGCCAGGGAACTAAAATTTTAGAACCACTGGCGTAGCACAACAAAATATGCATCACAAGCATGTTGAACAGACCGTGGGACGGTGGACTAACTATTACTGTAACATCTCTACTACTGAGTACTATCTGAGTAAGCTAGTGAGTTCATTTGGGAAAATACAGGGCAACATCACCACAATAATACCTACTACCACTAAACATAGGGTGATATATTACAGCATTCAAGATATAAATATGCTATTTTTTTAGTTTTAGAACTTCGGGATGAATATTGTAGAATTGTTGAATAACGCACATACTTTCTGCCATGGCCCCACCCACTAACGTTACAAAAAAGTCGCAGTGTTTTATACATTTAATATTTAGACCCGCTGCCTATACAGAAAAAAATATCCTAAACCAACACCACTCCTTTTTGCCTCTCAGGTCAAACATAATATAATTATAGATGGTCCCCAACCAATCATATTTCTCGATCCACACACTGCTGGACGTAGAATGCAAATTAAAACAAGCAACCGAAAATGTACTTTTTAAAATTCATGTATATATTTTTTAATCGGAAAAAAATACAGTAACGTATGTATTTTCAACCCGGTCTCTTAAAATTGTAGTACTACAGGTTTTGGCGTACAATCGAAAAAGTCATCTCAAAATAGTACATTGTACGCAAAAATCATAAACAGGTCTGATTATTTCAACATTGATCATCAGCCACTAGACCAGCGGTTCTGAACCTGTGGGTCGCGACCCCTTTGGGGGTCCCGGGACCCTTTTCCAGGGGTCGCCTAAGACCATCTGAAAACATATATCCTTACAGCTATGAAGTAGCAACGAAAATAATTGTGTGGCTTGGGGGTCGCCACGACACGAGAAACAGTATTAAGGGGTCGCGGCACTAGAAAGGTTGAGAACCACTGCACTAGACCCATTTCTGTGTTGTCATTGCAAATTGTTCGCCTGTCATCAAAGATGAAAATGATTTAATGCATTTTGGTTAAGGGGAAATCATTCTATACAAATGAGTTTGCTTCCCATTACTGTTTATATCAGTGCGTTAACACGCTTTTATCAGGGCTTGTTTTGTGATAATTTGGATGTGATATATGCTAAATTATTAGATTCCTAATACCTAACCTAAAGAGATTTATATTTGTGTATGCTCATGAGTATTAGTTAATTAAAAAAATTGGATTGAATAACTTCAATTGAAAAGGAATTTTTGAACTCATTTCATCCTCTCCCTCGTGTAAATTGTATGACAGAAATTTGAAGGTAGTAAATGTAATAAATTCACCAAAATTATAATTTTTATTATAAATAAAATATCAATAAAAGAATATTGCTTGTAGAAGGTAAAAAACTTGATTTCAAGATAGTTTGAATAATTTATGGAGAATTAGGTTGGGTTCTTTTCATACCATAAGATTCGGTGCCCCATGTTCTTTCAGAAGATATATTATTGCAAGGGTCTCTGAATTCATTTAGCATGAGATTTTTCCATTTTTGACAAAGCATATGAAAATGGTAAAAATGACTTGACAGCTAAAGGGTCAATACATTGATGTGTCTGAATAAGTTTTCAAAAAGTTTACCTTTGGATTGGTTCTTAGAAGCTCAATTTCATCCTCAGTCTTTTTGTTAGCCAGCTTGTGACGGAAGATGCTGAATGCTTGAAACTAAAAAGAAATTTGAAAGCCTAAATTTTGTAATAAAGGTACTTGTTCAATATATTATATAAATTTATATACCAAATCTATATATGAATATACATTTCTTTTATTCTATTAAGACTCACTTTTTGGCGCTTGAGTGTTTTAAAATAATTTTTATAGTGACAGCACATACAATTATGTTTAGGAATAATTCTATAGTGTAGAATTTTACCTGATAGATGAATTCATCAATTATGTCCCACAACCACTGGTCAGGCAACTCCAGGGGAACAGGTCCATCAGCATCTATGCAAATGGAAATGTTGCTGTTCATTGTGCTTCATGTCATTTGCAATATATCTCAAATTTTTTGTTACCGGTAGTCTTGGTTTTGTTTTTTAAAAAAAATTACAAACTAGTGGGCCGTTGAAACAATACATAAATACCTTCAATTTAAAACTAATCCAAGCTCACTTAAATAAAGATATGAACTCTCACTTTCATTAGCACTGAATCTAATACTTTAGTTTCCTATTTTAGATGATGGTTTAACTAATCTAAATAAATATCACATTCCAGTGTTATAATAAAAAAAATGTATCCATTTAATTATTTCTTTTATAAACATACTTAATATGTAGTTGAAGAGATTGCAATAATTGTAGTAAGACTGAAAACGCTGTTCCAGAGTTGGTCCTCCCTTTTAAAAACAAAAACAACAAGTTTTAAATCTGTCAACCAGAGATATATTTTTTAAACAGCACTTTTAGATAAGACTATCACATTTCAAGAGCAAGTTAGGAGAAATTCAAAATTTTACTATCATCCAAAGAAGACATGTTTGAATCCAAAAACGCCACATGCTAAGACATTAAACTTTTAATCATAAATTGTTTGGGCAAGGATTTATTAAAAAAAAGTTAAAAAAAAAAAAAGCCTTGTGACAGGCTGAACCCCCCATAATAATATTATCTAATTAGCAAATTACACATTGCCGAGCATCAATAAACAAATGCAAAACAGTAGAGTTGAGTGGCTTAAAATAACTTACTGAAACTCTTGCGTAAACATGACGATAATACAGCTCTTTGTACAAGATAAGGAAGCGCTTGTCTGACGACGAAAAATATTATGGACAAAATTAGTAAGCCCTAATTAATAAATTCTAAATAAAATGTATACAAATATTTACATTGACTAATTTAACGATAATTCATTACCATGTCCAACAATAGGGGCGACTACCTCAGCCTCTGGCCATGCACTGTTTTTAAAGAAACGCTCCGTTAATTTGTTGAACCTGCAAATATAAATTTTTATGTTAAGCCAATATAAAAAAATGTCACAGCAATACCTCTTATTATAACACATTTTTTGGGTGCATTTTGCTTAAACTTAAAGAATTGTAAGTTCTTAATATATATAAAAAAAACTAACTGAAGGCATTAAACTAAGCTTCTATCAGGCATATGTGCTCCGTACGCTCCTATATTGTAAAGAAGTGTGGACCAAATGTACTAGTCAGGAGAGGAAACTCAGGTTCCACCAAAAATGTCTGTGTCGCACTTTGCGAATTCAATGACAGGACCAAGTGACCAACACTGAGGTTTTGGAAGTGCCAAAGTGTGTAGCATGTTCTCCGCTCTTAGCAAGAGGTGCTTTCGCTGTTTAGGCCATGTAAGGGGAATAGAGGAAGGCTGTATTACAAAGGAACAGCTGTATGGAGAGTTGGCAGAAGGGGCATGACTTATTGGATAGCCGACACTGAGATTTAAGGCCATTTGTGAAAGGAACACGAGGGAAGCCAAAATAGATAGCAACGAATGGGAGCACAGTTTCAGCTGGAACCAAACAGGCAGCAGATATGTAAAAACAAAGCCCTTACAACAAAAAGAGCGTTACAGGAGGCAAAATTTAACCAGGAGTCAAGGTTCTCTTGCAAGAAGTGCAGCCAAGACTGCCATTCCAGGATCAGCCTTCTTAAGCCATTTGATGATGTGTCAATAGCCACTTGACGAGCAAAGATCGTGTCGTGAAGGCGGAAGGGTGCCATATATATATTGGAGAAGATGCTTATTAAAAATAAAAATCACTCTATCTTATATAGCTTTTCAAAATAAATTGCAATTTCTAAAGCTCACCCATTTTCATATGAGTTTTGAATTTCTAAAAGATCTTGGGAGTTGATGCATTTTTGAAAAAATAGCAAAAAGTTCTTGATCACTTCAGGTACAATGTAGCTGTGAGCAGAGTAATGTCGTTCAAACTCCAAGTCCTGGCGAGGATCACCTATATTATGATAAAGAAGCGTTATCTACATTTTAAAACATTAATATAATTAAAAACATATTAAAAATAACTAAACTAATCAACTTATTACTTTTCATAATGTTACCATGTAACCTTAGAGTGTTGACACCTTTATTAAAACCAAATATTTTAATAAAAATCAGAGATACGACTCATCCCTCTTCTCGACATCACAGGTATCTAAATCCATGGTGGCTTATCAGTAAATGGGCTAGGGCAGTGGTTGGCAAACTGATTTGTCAAATGAGCTAAAAATCAGCATCAGGGCGATTAAAATTTTTTTTAGAGCCAACTTTCTTTGCAAAAACTTGTCAAGAACCAGGTTTTTTGGTGCCAAGACCAATTTGTGACTGGCTGGCCAAGCCACACTCAGATTAGTCGACCACTGGGCTAGAGCATAAGAGAAAATGAATTTCCCCCAACATCTCTATTTTACCTATTTATTAAAGTATTTATTAAATACACATTTAGATATTGTAGTGATATATGAGATGTTTTGGTAAAATTGATAGACACTATATTATATACAAAATAAGATTACTAAAAATTTATATTCAGGTTGAGACAATAGTAGCATTATTGCATGAAAGAAGATTAAACAGCTATTAACAGTCATTAACTATAATGCGCTTTCCCCTTTATGATTACTGGGTTAAATTAGCCAAAGAAACAAAGGTAATCTATAATACTAGAGTGTAGTTATTATAAAGAAGAGGAATGCAAGTAAGGAATATACTTAAAATCAACATTAAATTAAGAATACGAAATAAAGTAGATATTTTTTTAACTTGTAAAAGAGTTACAATAAAAATGAAACTAAGATAATCTTGATAAGAGCATAGATGTTGGAGAAATTTTCTAGGCTAAAGTGAGACATTTGTTAAGACAAGTATTTGCCAATGACCTGGATTTTTGTGTGTATTTTATATGAATGCTTTATGTCTCTTCATAAGACACCCAAAAAAATAAAGTTTTGTAAATGTTTCAAGGTTACTTTAGGCCAGAGGGTATAAAGAACCCTCCACCTTCGTTTCACTTGAATTTAATTTTGCAATGTTAATATTTGGACAAAATCATTGGACTATATCCATTCTAAATAGATATTGCACATTAATAAAACAAAAAACATTTAAAATTGTCATAACTACAGTAACTAAGCAATTTTTTTGCTGTTGTTGCTTTAATGGAGTTATCAACCATTCATATATCTAGTGAAAACTTTACACATAAGCCAATGGGATAATTGATCTGATCAAAATTGGAAAACATTAAAAAAGAATCAAACCTTGTTACACTGAAAAATACACTTGTTTAATACAGTTTTTGTGGATTTTTAAGCTTTAATTGATATAATTAACTAGGCAAATTAAAAAAAAATATATATATAATAAAAATTAATGTTCTTACCAGTATGGGACATGTCATAGTCCCCATAAGGCCCGTAGTATCCTGGCACATACTGGAAGAAAGAAGTCACAAACAATATTATCTATTTCATAAGTGGTGTGGGGTAATGGTAAGGGAGGAGTAAAGAGGATGCAGAATACACTGATGGCATGAAATAAAATGGCTCATTTGGCTGTCCTTGAAAGTCCACTGACTTCTGCGGGTTCACTGCATTCACACCACAGATACTTCATTTGATGTACTGGGAAACACTACTTATTTTTAAAAAAAATTAATTAACAGTGAATCACAAAGATGTGATGTAAAGTTCTGCTATTTTTAAAATTGCATTGAAAATCATTTGATTAAAAAAAATGACTAATACTGTCTGTTGTCCAAATCTGCCAATATAAATGGCCTTTGCTACTGTTTAGTAGTTAACTTAATCTTATGACTTAAAGCAAGAACAGTACAGTTTAGTATAGAGTATGTTTTAATAGAGTAATAGTAATAGACAGTAGCAATCTGAAATATAAGACAGTCATTCGTATCAGTGTATGACTGTGTCTGTTAGTTGGTGTGTGAAACAAATTAACCCCCTTGAGATGGCTTTGCCGATCTATCAGCCCAGAGTTTTATAGCGAAAAAGGTGAAAGGTCGATATATCGGCCAAATAATATAAGCCTCCAGATTGCCTGGCTCTTCATACCAGATATTCAGATTGATTCTTGCATTTCTTTTTCATCTCACTATTTTATTTCAAGTGTTAAAAAATTGCTTGCAAAAATTATGCAAATCAGGATGTGTCATAATGTTGAAATTTCAGATTGATCCATAAAGAATGTATTTGTTTTTTTTTCAATTATCTACAAGAGAATATATGTAGTTTAATATTTTTAAAGTAATGAGTGTATTTTTTATAAATTGTTTTGCAATGTTAGTGCAATGCTTGTGAAAAGGACGTAGTCTTTTAGGCACAGACAGTCTAAATGGCTCAGTCTCAAGAGGTTTGCACCATTCATTATATTGATTTTGTTGTATACAAGGCAGGAGAACTTAGAAATTAAAAAATATCTTTTAAAAACCAATGTACGGCAACTAAATTATACAAGTATAACTAGTTTAAGACACACAAGGCCTAATTGGCGAAAAAACAATAAATATGCTTAATTGTTCATTGTTTGTTATATTAAACCATTTTAATATACTTCTATCTGTTAAATATGGACATGGAGTTTTTAATTGAAAACTCTGCTTAAAAGTGATCAGTCATCAATAAATAGCATTTAATACTATTAACTAAAAGAAAAGCGGGAGATATACGTCCGGCGAGCATGTCACATGACCGCCGGGCGACTGGTAGGCGTTATTATTCCGGCAGGTCATGTGACAAGTGGTCGCCGGCAAATTTAATTGATATTCCGATCCCTAGATAATAAATAAATGCTGAAAATGTTAATATATTCTAATGCTCTGAGATACATAAAGTGTTTGACTTTGAATATTAAACTAGTCGGCCTAGATACTAACTAGTAGTACTATTACTACAACTATTACTAGTCTATTTGATTCCGATTTTTCAAAGTCAAAGAAAAAAGTCCCTAATCTTGGTTAATACATTTTATAAAGCTCTACCTTTATGCCTAAATTTAAAATATGAACCAAATAAAATAAGACCAGTAGACTTCAATAGACCTATGTCAATAAAGTTGTATTCAGGATTAGTATTTATTATTTAGTATTATATGAGAAGTAGGCTAGGCTACCACTATATCTGCCCTATATTAAGATGTAGGGTCTATTTCTTTGTAAACTATCGGCCTCCCCGCCATTAAACTTAATTATTTATCACCCTCACTATTATATTTTTACCATTCGTATTTGTATAACCGTAATTGTCTCCCTTTCAGCATTGCTTCCTTCTAGAGTCCATAATTACTTGGCAGTGTCTAAACGTCCGGCGGGCGGACATATATCTCCCGCAGTATTTGCCCGGCGACCAAGTCACATGACCGCCGTAACAAAGTGGCGAGAGATATTTTGTCACGTGACAAGGCTGACGGACTAAATTGGCTAAATTCTATAAATTATTATTTTTATATCTCTCGCCACTTTGTTACTACCGTCATGTGACTTGGCCACCGGACGAATATCTCGATAAAGTTTTCTCCCTGCGGTCCATGACTTGGTCGCCAGAAAAATAGTGCGGGAGATATACGTCCTGCGTGTAGACACTGCCTTAACTAAAACAGTGACAGTTAAAACTGAGTTAACATGATAATGTACTAAGTATGATACACATGACATGGATGGTGCCAATTCTAGGCTAATACTAATAACTAAAAAGTGATAAGGCAAATAAGGTCTACTATTACTAAAACTAAAATCAATGTTGATCACATAGTGATAGTGAGGATAGTGATAGTGTGACATACTCACATACCCAACCCTTTTTTTCAAATTTCTAGTTCCTTAGAAAGTCGCTATAGTCTGTACATAAAAGGCTAGCATAGGCACCGAGGTTTAACTAAACTACTACATTAAATTGTGGAAGTGGAAGGCTAAAACTGAAACTTTCAGTAAAAGTTAAAAGTATAAAAGGGAAATCATTTGGACATTTTGAAATTGCATAGAGATCATAGGCTAATACGTAATGCAACGATTTGTTTAAAATAATATAAAGGCCAAGTAATTATTTCATTCACACTAACTTTAAGCCATAAATTACTCATATTTAAAAAAAATAATAATAGAGAGTGAAAGAAAATTAGAGTAGCCGACAAGTGCCGGTTATCGAGAACAGGCAATTCTACTAACGATCAATCTGTCGTAGAAAAACATTGAATCAACAATAGCTTTTCGTAGTTTATATCACACTAAATTAATTTATACCATTAAAAACATAGGTAAAATAACTATGGATAAATCTAGGGCTTAAACAATCAAAATTTTACATACTTCTGGTTCAATTTCACTCGCCCACGCCCCAGACATGTTTTCTCTTATTACAAATATTTTGCACATCAGAGTTATTTACCCTTGTCCCTAGTAAGACGACCGTTTACTGTTGAAGATGTTAATGATGATGACGACCACATTTATTTGCCTTTAATTCCCGTTTGTTTTGACATTAAAATATGTCTGTAACGTTGCAAAACTGATTATATTCATAATTTAATATACTTTATAAAATAATATAGCATTTAACTTAATAAATTTAAGCCAATCCAAATCCCTTTAAATAAAAACACTAATCAAATAATTATATTATAATTATATGATATAGCCTATAATGAACATGAAGTAAAAAACGTAAGACGTAGACCTATTTTTATTTTGACCAAGAGTTCATCCCCAGAACGTGTTGTTGCACACTAATAAGGAACGGTAGACCTCGTCCTATGCCTATGCAGAGCCCACCCACCTAAGCATGATTGGTATATTATATTTTGTGGGCTAAATGAGACAATTCTCAATTACGTGTGTGTTGGTTAGTAATAAGGACAACGCCAGAATGCCCCTTTATTAAAGCAATATTCATATTTTTTGTATGTCATCCTTTACACAGTCCTTCCACCCCCCCACCCAAAAAAACAGCAACAACAAAATAAACAAAAACAACTGAACTGCAAACAGTGGCGTAGCGAGGGTGTTTGGCGCCCGGGGACAAGATTCGCGCCCGGGGACAAGATCCATTTTTAGCGCCCCTTTTTCTTTTTTTCAACTCTCAAACCCATTATTTTCATCAATAAAATAATATCAAAGCGCATTTTGGCGCCTCTAACTAGCATGCGCCCGGGGACATCTGTCCCCCCTGCCCCCACCACGCTACGCCTCTGACGCTACATAACGTAACCTTTGATAGTTTATTAACATTAATGAGAAAATATTTCTTACAGCATACAATGAAAAGCGGCTTGTATTGTTTCAAAAGCATAACTTGGACGTAGTTGAACTGTTTCCTTAGTCAATCGAATTCAACCTTTATCTTTGTAAAGGAGGACGAAGAAAAACAAACGTATTATAAGCAAATATTAATAATTTACTAACCTAAAAGAAATACTCGATTTAAGTGTATATTGCTAACACACTTGGGCAGTGGCGTAGCGAGGGTGTTTGGCGCCCGGGGATAAGATTCGCGCCCGTGGACAAGATCCATTTTTAGCGCCCCTTTTTCTTTTTTTCAACTCTCAAACCCATTATTTTCATTAATAAAATAATAACAAAGCACATTTTGACGCCCCTAACTAGCTGGCGCCCGGGGACATCTGTCCCCCTTGCCCCCACCACGCTACGCCTCTGCACTTGGGTAACTGCTTGTCTATCCCAATTCCTATTGACCGTTTTATCCACATATTAAAGGAAACAAATAGTAAATGTGTCATGGCATACCAGATATTGACCTACATCTGTGGCCTACACATTTGACACACTACTTGTATAACAAGCCAAACGTGGCTGTAGCAGTTGCATCGTAACAGAGTGAAACGTAACCCTGCTTCTCAGTGAAAAAAATTCAGGTCATTGCTTTATAGCAGGCGTCAGAAGCCTGTGGCTCGCGAACCAGATGTGGTTCTATTGATGCCTGCATCTGGCTCGCAGACAAATATTCGATTATAAAAAAAAAAAAAGTCGCAATAATGGTAAGAAATACTCAGTATTGATTAGTAACAGCATAACAATGTTATTAAAAAGAATTCAGAGACATAATCATTGCATTTTTAGTATTGAAATTACACAAAATGCACACATTTACTTGAATTTTTAGTTTTAAACCTAATGTATGGCTCTCACAGAATTACTTTTCAAAATATGTGGTGTCCATGGCTCTCTCAGACAAAAAGGTTCCAGACCCCTGCTGTATAGTCTTCTACGCCTATCAACAGTTTTACCAATAATAATTGTTTCACAACACTAGTGGTTGGCAAACTCGTTAGTAAAAAGAGCCGAAAATCAGCAGCAAGGAAATTTTTTTTTAAAAATTGAGAGCCAAATTTATTTTCAAGAATCTGTTAAGAATTATGCTTTTCGGAGTCGGTTTAAACTAGCTACTAAACATTGAATACAAGCAGGTATAATAATAATGATTTTATTGATTGACAAAAAATACAAAACACGCAATAAACACTAAACTCAACCAAAAATAATATTTTTTATCTTATTGGCAAAAAATACAATACAAGCATTTAATGTAAAATATAACCTTGTATTTCTTTGGAATGTTCACTATGTCTGGTTTGTATGTCACTGTTATTAATTTCAAGCAGGATAACATATTCTCATCAATTAGATCATTTTTCAATTTACTTTTGAAGAGGTTCATGCTTGAAAATGATTGTTCACATGAATACGAGCCAAAGTGTAAAAGAATAGCAAATATTTTTTTTTTTTAACTGATCATGAAAGTCAGGAATACTCTTCCAGGTGTGGAAAATTATCATGTCTTCCTTCTCCAGGCCTTTCAAAGCAGACAACTTTTGCTGTTTGATTTTTAACTCCAGCTATTGCATTTTAAAAGCGCCAATGTCAATATAAGGTAGAAAAATTCAATTTGTAATGTGTGGCGGACTGGCCGAGCCGCATTCAGGTCGTTAAAGGGCCGCATGAAGCTCCTGAGCCGCGATTTTCCTACCACTGCCTAAAGACACTTGTGCATCTTTTTCGTGGCAAGCGTCGTTATGGACGATGGCTGCCATCTTTATCTAATAATACTGAAATTCCTGTTTCTCTTAAATGTAAGGTTACATTTTCGACGTGTTTCGTCCTACATATTATTATAATATTTAATTATAATAATAAATACATAATTATTAAAATAATATAACTGAAATTTTGTTAGATTTCAAGGAAATGAGAATACACATATTCATTGATGTTATGAGAAAACTTACATGTTTCAGTTTACCAGGGCTGCCAATCACTTTTGTTGAAATTCCCAAGATTTGGTCAAAATAATTCCCAAGATTTCCCAATATCATAATATATAAATACACGGTGAACCCACACCTGCTCGTTCACTCTATGGCTTGTGCTGTTTTTATAGTCATATGGTTGCTAATACTCATTAATAGCCTAATGATAAACACACACATTTTATAATATTAATATTCTATAATGATTTCCTTAAAGATTTTAATATTTATGATCAGTTTATTTATTGTTGAGTCTGTCCTATGCATATTGCGTACACGGTCTAGTTGGTCAACATTCAAAACATGGATGTGAGTTGTAAATTTTCAACGTTACAAAAATAAAGGAAAAAAATGAATTTATTTAATTATAAATTTTTTAATATTTCCCAAATTTGACTTCAATTTCAGAAGATTTATAATTTATTTAGGAATGGTTTTAAAAAGTAGAAAAGAATTAAAATAATTAATTTATTCCTTGTGACTTTAAAATTATTTTGCTTTTTTTTCCACTTTAATTTTTATCATATACATTGTTGCCTTTTTCGAAATTTAAAAAAAAAAATAAAAAATCTTCCATTTTTAATATTTCCCAAGATTTTCCCAGATTTTCAAAATTATTTCCCAGGTATCATTTGAGTCGTGAATTCCCAAGATCTTGGGAAATTCCCAAGGTGTGGTAGCCCTGATCAACGCTTGTTTTTTTTTCTTTTTTTTTGTTCACAACTGTGCTAGTATTTTTTAGATGTGGTGCGCCGTTTGTTCAATTGTAAAGATTTAATCTTTTTACAATTTGTTTGTGTTTTTTGGTGAAATCTAAAATAAAAGTGGGAGCTTAAAAAAGACTAAGTTAAAGCTGGCCTGGATGCAATTTTACGAAACACCCGCGCTGATGACAACATCAATATAAACAACCACACCTTTGAGAGACTGGCTATTATCAAATATCTATTGGCATTTATAATCGAGCACACTAAAATGATGTGGGAGGTAAAAGAAAAGGAAACATCAGTCAACCGTTCCTATTGCAGCCTACAGAAGCTACTGGGAAGCAAAAACCTATCAAGTGGAACAAAGAAGACAATATACACTCTTATCATAAGACCAGAACAAACTTAGGCTATTGAGACTTGGTCATTTACCAGAAAAGCAGAAAACAGCTCAGTACTTGGGAGAGGAAAATTCCCTGGAAAATATATGGCCCAGTGAAAGATAATGATGTCTGGATAATCCAAACAAAGAAAGAGCTATACCACTTGTTCAAAGACTCAAACATAGTTGATACAATTTTTTTTTTAAAAAGGCAGACTGCACTGGGCAGAATATAATGAGAGTTGAGAGGATGCCGGATTTCAGAGCATCAAAAGTGATCTACAGGGAGACGCCTAGGAGAAGAAGGGCTGATCGTGTGTCCAAGACTGAGATGGATCGACGATGTAGAGAAGTACTTACACCAGCCGGGGGTTTGTGCATGGAGGCGGAAAAGCCA
>CAXITT010000017.1:2001800-2024029 GCA_964033795.1 Lymnaea stagnalis
AAAAAAAAAATGCATAGAAAAGCGATGAAGTATTCGTTTTATGTCATCAGTTTATTTAATTTAACCACTGGGATCATTTCGTTACCCTTTCTTTATAAATTATTTATAATTTATGTTAATGTTTTTATATCATAATTTTATTTCAGATTTATATTATTTTGTTCCCGAAACGTATGTAACACAAAAGAAAAAAAAACAAACGAAACGAAAAAATAACTGAAGAAAATTGGAAAAATAAATAAATTTTACGTTACGGATTTGTGATACGCCATTATCATTTAAGATACCCGTTACCCCCCCCCCCCGCCCCCCCAAACACCCTATTTAACCATAAACTTCTCCAACTTCGTTTCTCAAATTCTAGTCAAAATCTTAATTTTTTTACAGCCACAACTTTGAAAATTTAATCAAGATATAAGATTACTAAAAGGGTTGAAAAACACTAAAAGTCAGCAACCATTTCTTGAAAATGAGATCTTCCACAATTCATCGGCACAAAGAGATACTAATACACTTCTTATTAAAGGGGAATCATATTGCAAAGTTTCTTTTCATTTCTAATAAATAATTTAATATGAAGTTTCCATACCTCATTGATTCATTTAAATTCTTTTCATTTCTAATAAACTATTTAAATGAATCAATGAGGTATGGAAACTTCATATTAAATTATTTTTTTTTTTACATTGATAATAAAATGCTTTATTTATTTGTTGATTGACAAGGTTTTTTACTTACATTTTAAAGTTCTCACAAAAAACGACTCAAATTGTGCTTTTTTCATAAGCTGTTATGCGAGGTAGCTATTAAAGTAGAAAACTTTTTTAAAAGTGTTTTAAAATTCATATTGATAGAATCTACTTACAAGCACTAGCGTAGATAAGTGGTGTGTAATGAGCGGTTTTCCATGGGCGTCACTTCTCTCTTTGTAATAAGGGGAAGTATTTTCCGACTACTATTATGTGGTTGATTTTTTTCATTTAAAAAGTAGTCACAAAACAAAACAAGAACATCAACAAATAGTTGACCTTCTTTTGGCGAAAATAATCTTAGCTAACCCACTGTTACCAAGCGTCGTGTAACTTTAAAAAAGAAAAGAAATATAGACAGGGTAGAACAAAGCCGAAGACGTTTACTAAAGAAAAGCGGACTTTTCGGACAAGAAGCATTCGATGGCACACAGAGAGCAACTTAGGTTGATGCAGTTAAGATAAGCCTGAGTTTTCAACATGATTACAGATATTATGTGAAGTGTAAACCGTACTTGTCCTTCTTTATGTCTTGAGCAGATTAAATTTTAAGTTTGCATCTGTTGAGTTGTTCAAATTTTTATCTGCCAGTGACGATCAACTAGTTCAGTGGTTCTCGAACTTCCTAATGCTACGACCCTTTAATACAGTTCCTCAAAGGGTGACGACCCCCAACCATAAAATTATTTTTGTTGCTGCTTCATAAATATGTGTTTTCCTATTGTCTTAGGCGACCATCTGTGCAAGGGTCGTTCGACCACCAAAGGATCTCGACCCATAGGTTAATAACCGCTGCACAAGTGCAAAAGGACAACACGGCAAAAGCTTAGCACATCAAATTTAAACACCAAGGGATGATAGCACTTTTCGCGTGTGTCGTGAAGCTTATCCATTAAGAATTTCTAAGTCCGCCTCTTTTTAGTATGTTTAAAACGCAGATAAATGGAAGCTTTGTTTTTTAGACATCAAACATGTTATTATCTTCCACTTATAAAGGATGATTAAATTATCTCTGAAGAGGGCCTTCTAGAATAACCCTGAATCATACTTGAAAGGGAAGGCTTGGGGCGGGACCCAAAAGTTTTACCGTAATTATTATAAATTAGCAAATATTGTCATTTTATCTTAAGAACGTTTGCAGTAAACATGTGCCAAATTTATTAATTATCTTTTCAGTCAATGCTATAAAATATTTACATTTTGACGAGCTGTAAAGGTAAGTTAGAAGACTACTGCCGGTCCGAGGAACAACAATTCAAGAAGGTCTGCTAAAGAAACCTGTGTTTACCAGGGACGTGCTGGCACATGGAAACCCGTGACGAACGGTGTAGTAAGAAAGACCCGGAGCCCCCCCCCCGCCCCGCACATCGGAGATTGTAATAACTGCCCAAAAAGGCCCATGACGAATGCTCGTCGCGTCGTCGTGGGCCAGCACGTCCCTGGTGTTTACTCGAAACGCCAGAATCAGGGCCGAGGAACAACAATTCAAGAAGGTCTGCCAAAGAAACCTGTGTTTTCCAGGGACGGGCTGGCACATGGAAACCCGTGACGAACGGTGTAGTAAGAAAGACCCGGAGCCCCCCCCCCCGCCCCGCACATCGGAGATTGTAATAACTGCCCAAAAAGGCCCATGACGAATGCTCGTCGCGTCGTCGTGGGCCAGCACGTCCCTGGTGTTTACTCGAAACGCCAGAATCGATAAAGTCTTAATATTACTGCTGAGATTTATGCGGAAAAAATTAATCTAGTTAAAATATATTCAGAAAAAAGACGGAGTGAAAGGGATTTTCTGCTTTCGCCAGAAACCAAAACAAAAAACGACTGATGAAATGTCAAACCGAAAAAAACGAAACAGTAGCCGAAACCAAAAGTTTAACAAAACTTCCGGGAACACCAGAAACCGTAACCAAAAGCTTTATGAGACTTTCGGTCCAACCAAAATAGAAAAGTTAAGATTTAGATATTTTGAAATTCGTTCATGCAAATGTTCTGCTTACATCGAAAAATGATGGGGAAAGTATCGATATTTATATTCTTACTATAAAAAAAAATAGATTATCGTGAATAGTAATAGCTAAACATCTAATGAAAACTAAAGCTTTTTCTCATTTGAATTAAAAAGTAACATGCAGTTGTTAAATATGTATATTTAAAGTATTATAGTAAAGGGAAAATTTTGACCTTGGGGGAGGGGGACAATTTCATGCTAATTAGGTTCTTTGATTTTAAAATGTAATTACAACGATATGTAGACATGTTTGGGATCGATCAAAAGATATAATTTATGAATTTTGTATTCGTGTGGTCCATTAAAATATCCAAACGATGAAGGAACTTTTTGCTCTGCTAAACCAAACGTTTTCGTTGAAACACGCTTTCTAATGAATCAGGATGAAATTTTTCGTGTATTCCCAATTGTTATTTAATGCTAATTTTATTTTTTAACCAAATTAAACTGACGTCGAATGAATGTTGAGTCACATATAATATGGTAATAGTGTAGGGCAGGCCTTCTGCATAATTGTTATACGGCACGAAACAGAGATAGATGCACATCAATGAAAACTTTTATCACCATGATAATGATGAATGACAAAAATGAATCAATTAAATAAACATACGGTTCCTAAATGTGTTTTTTGAACAAAATGAAAACCAAAATAATAATAACATTAATATTGCAATTCCCGCAGTTTTATTTTTGCTACAAAACTATTTACCTTTCTTTGCCTAAGTCTAATTGAAATTGTATTGGAAATATTTGACAAGCACTGTCATCATACAGCTGTGAGCAGTGGTCGCAAAAGATGGGTCAAATATTAATGATAAAGTTCATTTCAAAAACACGCTTCATCCGTAATTAAGGCTCGGAGCATGGTACAAAGACAACCATACATGACAATTAATATTTTTCAACATTAAAATATAAAACGCAACAATACAAAATCAACATATAAGCCAATTGGACAATACAGGCGAATAGACATCGAGGAACATGAGCAGGCTGGAAACAAGGAGGTAGACTACATCACTCCAATGACAGCAATATGTAGAGCAATAATGTATATCAGATTGTCGGCGACAGATAAGCAGAGTGACTGTCTGAAATCTTTCGCCAAAAATAGAAAATAAACAGAAAATTAACTTGACCCAAACCGAAAAAAAACGAAATTTAAATTTTCACTGTCTCCCAAAACCGAAAATAAACCAAACGTTAGCTTTTCTGATTCGACCGTAACTGAAATGACACAAAAAGTGATAAAAGGCAGTTTTCGTCACCAAAACCGAGCCAAATCCGAAATTGCAAGGTCCATTCAAAGACTCTGACTATATTCGCTATGTATTTCAATTGTGTAAATAAAATAAAAAGATATAGATTTAATTTATGAAAATGGAAATGGACCTTATTTTAAGGGAAGAATATACTGTTGTAACAAGACCCGAGGGTTGGGCGAATTAATTCATGTGTAACCTGTTTATCATTTAGACACGACCTCACATTAGATTTTACCCATTCATTTTCTTTAAAATTGTATGTTCCCCTGTTCCAAAGCCATTTGAAATGATGTGTTGATATATTGATATAATTTACATTGTTAGACTTATATACACGTCTTTAAAAATAATTAGAAGCAAAATAATAAATATTAAACAAACAAAATAGCGGCTGTCCCATTTATAAAAACATTTTTTGGTCTAACCTACACATCAAACTTACAGTCCAAATACGACACACAGTTATGTTGGTTTTTCTATTTCTGCTTACAAGTGAGTGTAACTGTGTTAAAATAGAAAGCTAGGCTACAAAAGATCACGCTGAGATACTCAATCACGTCATGTGGCCACGGGACGGCTCTTGACGAGCCCACTTACGCTTTCAAGATGTCGGAGGTTTCGTAATGCTATGTAGGCACGTGCTTCCATATGCATATAATATGATATGTTGTGGCGTGTCCAGACCTTCGTGGCTGACCTGGATGGTGCAGAGATGGGGGGAAGGCCATGATTTGGAGATTGACCAACGGTCATAGCATTTCAGAGTACACAGTGAGGAGGATAATACGACCATTAGGATGACAGTAGTGGCTAGTTATGTCCATTTAAACCGAGGCGAGAGTTAGGAAAATTTTAGTACCAGAGATGTAGAAATAGATTGGCCCTGGGAAGGACTCTCTAGAGACCAATTCGTGGACTTATAAAAATGGACCGATAGAAAGGACTGGGGAAACTCACACGGACAGTCAAGAGACCATAACAGAGAAAGACAAGCAGTGAATGGCAGAGCCAAGTGAGAGATAAGGGAAAGTGAATTTTAGGTAGCAGATGGATAAAAGATGATAGGATATAACCATCGTCGAGTTTATGTTACTTGATTGTTTAAATACCAGGGAAATTTGTAACAAGTGTTATAATCCAAACAATGAAATAGAGAGCGAAGGTAGAACCTAGACGAGCCATGGTTCTCTACAATAAAGAAATATATTAGTTACATTTAGATTTAGACATGCTTATGAGGATTAAATCGTATCAGAATGATGGACATCAGATCAACCTTGACAATGTGTATAAAAGATGGATATCGTTGAAAGACAGACGCTAAAGTACCTCCAGAATTGAGTCAATCAAATGTCTAGCGGCCTTAGGTAATGGGTGTGTTGGAATTTAGATGCATGACCCAACGACGGGATAAATAATAGTAATAAATATAGCATTTAATTAACTATTGTAACATTTCTGATTATAATTAATTAATTATAATTCCTTTATTTATTGTTATACAATTTTTTGCAATTTTATTTATTTTCCGTGTGTTGCACACACAAAAATTGATGCAATAAAACTTTGCACAACGATGTCTGATTTTACACACGAACCATCAAATCTAAGAGGGCACATTGCTAGTGACCCACTGATCATGAAAGTTTAATTGCATAGATATAAAGAATCGGATCAAGGATCATTTCTTCTTTGCTTAAACTATACATTAATTTAAATTAATTTGAGCAGGATAATGCGCATCTATTGTTAATTCTTTAGTTAATAACATCTGGTTTTTCAAATGTCAAGTGGTGTGTTTTTCTCAAGTGTTAAATATAGTTGAAACAAGTTAACTCGTGAATCAGTTTTGTAATGTTTTCTACAGATAAGGATAACGCATAAACTGAATTTTCAAAATAAAATAAGCAATGAATGGTACGAGTGTGACTTTGATAATTATAGTATTTAGCCGAATAACAGGTACGTAGTTTTTAAAAAAATCAAATTAAAAATGAATTAAATTTATCAATTCCTTTTAATATTTTTAAGTATACACTTTAAATATTTTTAAACTGTATTTTTACTAAAAGCTTTTAAAATATATATGTGTAAAACAAAATAAATAATATTCATGTTGTTATTTCAGAGGTACTATTATTTTGTAAATCGTTAGAAGAAGGGCAATCACTCGTATTAACATCTAACGCTACACTAAAGGAAAAGACAATTGTATTTTATCATGATGACCAATTAATGTCAACATGCAGAAGATGCAGCACATGCGTGGTCACATTTCCCAAGAATTCAACTTCAAATATTACAATACTAAGAAATGGAAGCTGTATTTACACATTTACTTACACCAATATCACAAGACAACAGGTTTCCACTTGGATAAAGGACAATGACTTACATGGACATACATTGAATGCTTGCAACTTAACAGTTTATGGTAATGATATTTTAAATACCTTATAATTACTTTTTTATTACGTTGAAAAATCAATCGTGTTATATATCGATTAAATGGAGCTCCATATAGCTAAAACGAAAACACATAATAGTCTCAATTATCTGTTCGGTATGTATAGTTTATAAGCTAACTTTACCGTTGCGTACAAATCATCTAGAAATGTTAATTTTACTATACATCTTTTAATCTTTGCTATTTCGGATACATTTTATCAACTACTTTGTGTACCTATTAAGAAGTATTTTTCATTATATCACTTAAACGCATCTCTTACGGGAAAGAATTTAAATGTTTGATATTTATAAGTAATGACTTAATAAACCAAATGCCTGAAAACTAAACATACATGTGAAATTTCTAGTCAATTTGCCTAGGAACTCTTTAGCCAAGCCAGCTCATTTCAAGTAGTACCCTTTAAAATGTATTTTAATTTAGATTTAAACACCAAGCACTTAAATTGTGTATATGATAAATAATAAAAACTGTTTTTTTTCCTTTTTAGCACAACCAAAAGAGATGAAGTGTGTAGTTGGGTTCTCTGTGTCTGATTTAAGAGTGATGTGTTCAGCATCTAAAATCTATCCCATGGGCGATTGTCATCATTCTATTACATTAAATGGGGTAGGACGCTTACGAGAATATATTTGCTGATGTAACTTATTTGTTCCCATGTATTTTATTTGAAAAATAAATAAATGCCACATAAGACAATCTAATAAAATTGAAAACTTTTAATAATCTCATGGTATACACTTATTGATATGCGAAGCATTGTTATTGAAAAAAATAATGTTATATTCCAGAGGTTACAATGTTTAAAAGGATATGCTTTTTAAAAAAATAAACAAATAGATGGGTTTTTTCAATGATTAAAAAGACACCTTGATTTCACTATCCCATCATTAAAACATTGCTTCCAACATCCCCATTTTTAAATACCACAGCAACTTATTTATTTGCTTTGCTATCATACACGTTAAAGTTTCACTAGAATTTGTTTAAGATTGACATGGTGATTCTAAGATTGTTCAAAATAAGTGATTTAAAAATGAGAATATAATTACGAAACATGCAGGCGCATTTTCTACTATTAGGGACAAACTTTAAATTGTGCAGTGTTTGACAGCAACGTTGACATGTTTATAGTGAACCAAGTCATTTAGTATTGTCTAACTTGCCATATTGAACGTTGAGTAGAGCACCTTCTAGCCGGGTGCCCAACATTAGCGACTGGCGTGACTGGGGTTCTCCCAGCCAACCACGTCGAGAGCCTGTTTACGGGACTGCCCAGCAGATGAGGCAGGCCTGTTCCATACTTGCCAGGGCAATTAAAGAGCAATAGCTCGGTCCCATACAGGGAATGATATATTTCAGTATTGTCTAACTCATTGTTAAAGTAGGGCCACTAAAAAGTAGTGTTCCTTCTATATTAGCTGTTATCCTTAAACAGCATTTGTTAATTCTTGGGATTTATTATTATAAGGTTTCGTCCTTTGCATCAGAAGATGACAAAACTTGAGTAATAGCCTTGATTTAAGCTTTATTTTGTGAAGCGTGAGGGAGATTTGCTCAATTCATCAGCCTTACTCCCTCGTCCTTGTCTAATCGATCCAAGGACAAGACTTATTCAACAGGCTAGAAAAAAGAACATGATGAAGTAGATTACAAGCTGTTGAGGTTTCTTTTCGATGTGTTTCACTGTGCTCTTAATGCGTAACCCGTCGCAGTAGTTGTCGAATTTTTATTGTGTCAGTGTCTATGCGACATCATGTCTGGGCTTTGATTTCGGAGTTTACCTTATTTTTAGATGAGTTGCCATCCAAGGTTAACCAGACCCATTTATCCATCGTGCTGATGTTGTCTTACTTCGCTAGACTTTAGTTAGGGCTTGAACTCCAGTCACCAAGCATGGGATGGCCTTAGTTTATAACGCTCGGCCATTAGAACTTTTGCCATTCCGAGGTTCTAGATTTTAAATTTAATTAGCTATTTCTAAAAAAATATCATTATTCTTATATTCTTATATTCTTAAACTTAAAGCATCTTAAGGTTTGATGGGCCCAAAATTAAAAAAAGATTAGCTACATTTTAAAACTTTAGAAGTTTAGATAAACAATAATACAACAAGAAAATTTACCAAATAAATTTATTTAAATTTAAAGAAACAAAGGTTATTTTAAAAAAAACAACAATAAGGAATACAAGCAAATTGGAAAATAAATTTCTAATCAGCGCCGAGTTATTCAATTTACTCAAATGTTCTTGGTGTAGAAGGAAATGTTTTGCTATTATAAATGAAATAGTCTCTTTTGGTCCTCCTCTAAGAGATGGTCTGTTTAAAAATTATTTTTGCCCCCTCCTTCAAAACTGTCTACAGTGGTGGTAATAACACAAACTTCAACCATCTCTTATATATTTTACGCTTTTGCTGGACTGCTTTCATTTCCGACTGCTTACTTTTAAGAGTATGTAGTATTGAGAGTATATTAAAAACAATTATATGTAATTGAAAAAAGTATGGCTCAATAATGAGTTCAATAGTGTGCAATATATAATCCAGATAAATGCGCTAAATGAAATATTATTTTTAAATAATGCAACTGCATTTGGTGCGTAATATTTTCTTTTCGGAAAATCATATCAATTTAAATATGGTGTAAAAAATATTCGGTTTAAAAAGCGGTTGGGACATAAGAATATTAATATAGTTCATAGGCGTGAAATAAATACTGTGCAGTGATTTATCATTGGGGGAAAGGGTTGCAGTAAAAATTGGGATTCTTAAAAGTGCGTTACTTGAGTTCATGTTTTAACAAATAGCTTTAGTAGATGAGGAGTTCACGCATAGCTGTCGCCAATGTTTTGCGAGCTATAACTAGTGAATAAATATATTGTGTGAAACTTCGTTTTTGGAAGCGATATTTTCCGATGTCATCCAAGGAATGCAAAACGTATTAAATCCCCCCCCCCCCATATAAATAATAAATGGGGTTAAATGATAAGTTTGTATGCACTGCTGTATTTGTTACAATTTAAGTGGCAATGAAATTACTGAGGTCACAGCGTGAGTATTGAAAAGGTAAAATACTATTTCTGCTGCAATTTACATATTGGTGATGCCAAAGCTAATACTATGTTTTACAACCCTGCCCTTTTGGAGAAAATGAAAGGGTGTGGCAATTTTGTTGCAAGTGACATTTTCGGTACCGTGCGCTTGCTTTGTTTCCTGCGGTCGGAAATATGAATCAAGAGTTAGAACTTTTTTCAGTAATTTTGTTACTTTGAATAAGTTACTGGAATTATTTGTTGGATAAAAAAATTTAGGAAAATGTTGATTAACTTGAAAAATTTTAAATCCAAGTTAGCTAATTTTGACCATCTTTAGGAAACACAGTAAAAAAATCGAAAAAGAAATTACGGAACGTCATTCGATGTAACTATTTATTTTCTCCAAATGATAGATTCAGGTTCTAATACTTTGTTTCAAAATTTTTAGACTTGAAAATAATTTAAGAAGATTTACTTTGTCAGTGTTATTGCAAATTTTTACGTACCGTAATGTCACCAGGTTTGATAGCTTCGTTTGTCTAGTGTTTATTATAGGAACTATACACACCATTGATTCTTCAAAGAAAGTATTTTTATTAAAAGCACTACTAAACTAAATTGTCAACTGCTGCTATTACTCAATCACAACACACTACACTGCCTTTTCATCTTACGCAAAATACGTCATAAAATATCAAGCATTTAATAGCAATAATATTAATAAGCATACAATTTATTTGAAAAACACCCTTCATCCCAAAAAGCTCGAAGTGCAGTACAAAGTCAAACATATTTAAAAAGAGAATTAAAAACAATCTATAATTTACCACATTTACAAACAAACGCAACATTACAAAAACTACATACGAGCAAACCAAGTCAAAGTCTTTCATTCCTTTCAACCATAAACAATACACGCAAAGATACGTTAACTGGAAAAATGGTAGACAACATCACCAAAGAAGGTGTTTGCGAACTAGATGTGTTTTTAAATCGGTTTTAAAGGACTCCAGTGTCTGCCATTTTCTGAGAGTCTTAAGCCGACAAATCGGTATCGATTTATTGCCTCTATCGGATGAGCGGAGTTGTCATTTGTGTACATAAGGCGTCATGAGTGGTTTGAGATAGGACGGCGCCAGGTCATGTAAGCAGCGTTAACACAAATTTGCAATTTTGTACTCTATGCGAGCATGGACCGACAGCCAGTGCAGCTCTCACAGAAGTGTTTTAGCATGATCAAACTGGCGTTTGCAAAGAACAATGTGAGCTGCATTATTCTGTGCTAATTGAATTTTATCCATGAGCGTAGCTGGGAGACCCACCATGAGAGCATTGCAGTAGTCCATGCGTGATAACACGAATGCAGACATCAGCCTCTTTGATGCGTCAAACGTTAAGAAAGGTCTGATATGACTAATCCTGCATAACTCTACAAAAATTTCCTTGCAAAGCATGTTAATGTGATTTGCCAAAGTTAGTGTTCTATCTAGGTAGACACCCAGGTTACTCACTGTATGAGATAACTCAGTCCGAATGCCTGAGAGAGAAAGCGATGTGATATTTACAGATTTTGCTTCTGAGCAGTGGCAATGGGAATCAGCTCAGTCTTTTCATCATTCAATTTGATCTTGTTTATGGTCATATAGTGCTTAACTGACGCCACTGATTTCTGTGGCATACTAAGAAGTTGAGGGAATTGAGAGGGGATCACGTACTGCTGAAGGTGGGTATCAACCGGGAACATGTAATATAGCATGTCAAACTGCTTAATCGCTGCCCCCAATGGCTGAACGTACTTAGTGAAAAGCACCGGTCCTATGACCGAGCCCTGGGGTACTCCGAATTCGATAGTATATTGCTTCGAGGTCAAACTCTTTGAAATAACTGACTGGACCCGATTTGTCAGATACGAGTGGAACCATCTCAGGGCGGAGTCGGTGAGACCGAACGTTTTTTGCAGACGTTGGAGAAGTAGGCCGTGGTCAAGCGTGTCGAAAGCTGCAAATAAATCAAGTAACGACAAAAAGAATACCTGGCCCACATCACAAGACGACAGAAGGTCGTTTACGACACGCAAGAGGGCTGTCTCAGTATAATGATGCGACCCTGTATGCTAACTGGAAAGGTTCAAGCAAGTCACACTGAGTAAGGTGGTCCAGGAGTTGGCGGAGAACGAATTTATCTAAGATTTTGGACAAAAATGGTAGATTTGAGACGGGGTGATAATTTTCCATCACATTAGGGTTAAGATTTGCTTTCTTTAACAGTGGAGTTACAACCGCCTCTTTAAAAGATGATGGATCGTACCAGTTGTCAAGCACTGATTTATTATACAAGTGATGATGAGGACTATTTTATCCTTAGATTCATACAACAGCCCTGCTGGAAGATGGTCAAGCGCACTTGACTTTCTTGGGGTATCAGCCAGGATTTTCCTCACATTCGATTTATTGACCTCAACAAATTCACCCATAGGAGAGCCTTTGAAGGGTGAGAATTCTGGAGCAGCATCGATGCAACTGTCAAGTCTCACCCTGATCTTCTTAACTTTCGTAGTAAAGAACTCATTTAGGGAGTCTGGCAGCTCGCCTACAGCAATGTTACTTGGCAGAGATGTGTTAGCTGAAACATAAATCTCCAAACAACACGAAGTAACAATTAAAAAAGTCCTTAACAAAAATCTTTTTATTTCCTTATTAATCAGACAGCCTCTAAGCAATAAATTAAGCTTTGTGTTAAATTGTTACAAAAATATCCCAAAGATATTGATCTTGAACATAGGTCGTAAATTTTAAACTTCTATTTATATGTTTAAAAAATGATCTAGATGGCTTCCCATTGTGAATAACTTTCAATAGTTTATTACAATGTAATTGCTCCAAATAAAAGTCATTTAAACTAAAAATACGAAATCGAGAAAAAAATAAGCAATTTTATGAATTTTTGAATGAATATATTGTAAACAAATCTAGAAAATATTTTGTTTCGTTTATTTATTAAAAATATATGCTGAAAGTGTATGTTTTATGATAAGTAATTTTTATGATTTACTTTTAGGTAGACACTACCATCCAGGTCAGAACATAATTATTATTTTAATCATTAGTATGAGCTAGAAATAAGTTTCAAACAGTGTAAGAACTATAATTTTTGCAAATTTAAACTTAAAAATGAAACATTTTTTCCAAACATCTATTTTAATTAAAAAGGTGATTTGGGTCCATTTCAAATGGCCTCGAAATTTCATTGGATTAAGGCCTCTTTTTAGGTAAAACCGGTGGTACCTGCAATACTTCGAATCTAAGGTTTAATACAAGAAAAGGGAGAAAATTTCATTTTTTTACAATGCATTTATGTCCTTTTTTAAATGCCTCACAACAACCTAAAAAGAACAAATCAGTTAACTTTATGTAAATACATTTGTGATAGTTTACGACAGTATCATTATTTTTATAAGTGATGTTTAGAACGTATTACAAAGTGTAAAGGATATCATATTTTGTTATTTAAGAATTCCACGGCATTATCTTCACCTGACATGATCAATAGAAGTGAGTGTTTGGGCTTGCCTCGATATTGTCAGATCAACTGTATTTTAACCATTTTCACAAACAACTTGACCTTGGGCCAGTATGACTTGTCGGTCACTGTGTACCCGAATGTCACCGGTTCGTTAATGGACTTAAGTTTTGGAACATCGTGGAATCAAAGCTTCAGAATAGGTGAGTGTAACCAATATTAACCACACGTGACATGTATTATTGCAAATACGAAATATCTTTGTTTGCACATTGTTTTTGTTTTACAAAATATCATTGCTATATGTGAAATGCTTTATATTTATGAGAACATTTGTGTGTGTGTTGCTCTGTGGTTTAATTTTTTGAAAAATAAGAAGTGGCTTAATATAGACACAATATCATCACGCTAAATTAAAAGTCGGACCTTTACATTCACTGTGACCAATCAATGAAAGTTATCGCTTAATTAAATATGTTTATTAAAAAAAAATTTGAATAAGTAATGCAACACAAGTATTATAGTATGTTGCCCAGTGCTGAGCTAATAGAAGATGACGTCTGGTTCGCGAGCAATTAGCCCGTGGTCGTCATCGCACCGTTTATATTTTGCTTGCGATCACCTATTTTATAACAGGAGATTATAACTTAAAAGGTCAAACAAAAGTGTCTAAAACAATAAATGCTAACACTAAGACTTGTAGAAGAATGAAAGAAAAGTAGTCCAAAAATATAACTCAATAATTTCAAAGAAACGCGTTTATATCAGGTCGTCTTTAGTTACAAGTGGTATTAAGATATGTGAACAATAATGCTCTCAAAAGTGCAGTGTATATTCTTACTACGACTGAAGACGAAGCTAGTATTTTAATTATATAAATAGCAGACAACGTTTGTGTATAGTCTGAATCACATGGATAAAGTGTCTTGTAATTAAAACATCTTTAAATTTCCAATTAAATTCGTCTTAATTGAAAGTGTAAATAACGTATTTATTATTTACTATTTCAGCTGAACAAGACAATTTTACACAGTCCTTAAACTGTTCATTCAAGAATGTACATGGTCCATGCTGGTGTAAGGAAATCGAAATCAGTGAAAATGTTTCACTGTATGCATTATCCTCTAATGAGATCTGCTTTCATGAAGCTGAATCAAACATCAGTAATTCAAACATTTCCAAAGGTATTTCCCTCCATATTTTAAGCATAAAACGAATATATTCAATAATTTTATTTAACTGGATATAAATAGATACCTATTTTTTAAAATAATGACATAATAATGCATTAAAAAATTACGATGAAATCCTGTAATCACGGACACTAACTTTAATGCATAGCAGTAAATAATTTATAATTGAATTTTAATAATTTATTATACTCATTTAAGGTGGTAATCTGTTGAAAAAAAAGAGAGAAATTTAAAATCTTTTTAGTCAGGCTGCACAGAGTTCTATTTTATAAAATAAAACTCTAGGTGCAAAGTTATTATGCGTCTAATCATGTGAGCAAAGTCTACAATACCTAGAACAATATGATGAATATGTTTGTATCTTATAATTGTTAAATAGTATAAATGTATACATAGATATATTTACACAAGTAAAAAAAAAATTAAGAAATATCATTTGTAAATGTTTATGAATGGAAAAGCTACAGCCCTATCCTTTAAATGTATACATCTATAAATAAATATATATATATTTATATATATAATCCTTCCGTCTTCGAGAGACGATGGACAAGCTATGTAGTCCTACTCTTCCACTAGTGGCTCACTAGGAAAATCCTTGAATGATAATCTCGACTGCATTTCTCACAGGAGAATATTAATTCCTATTAAGATATTGACTTCCGCATTGTTCTTTTTGTTGCAAGGGCCTCGTTTCGCGTATCATCTGCCTTTTTTTTACTCTTTCATACACTGCTGTTTGCCAGCTGGAATGTTGTTTGGCAATGAGCTCTCATTTGTTTTTTTCAATATTGGCTTCCCTCATGCTCCTGTTGCAAACGTCCGTAAATATCAGGCGTGGCCGTCCAATAAGTCTTGTCCTTTCTGCCAGCTCTCCATACAGCAGTATCTTTGAGATACGCCTTCCTCCATTCTCCTTACATTGCCTAACCAGTGAAGGCGTCTCTTGATAAGAAAGCATAATATGCTGAGCATGTGTGCACGTTGAAAGATATCTGTGTTAGGCACCTAGTCCTGCCATCAAATGCGTAAAATGCGACGCAGACATCTTTGATGGAAGCTGTTGAGTTTCCGCTCCTGACTGGTATATGTGGTCCATACTTCGCTACCACATAGGAGCTTACTAAGCACACACGCCTGATAGAAACTTATTTTAGTTTTATCAGTTAAATTGATATTATTCCACACCCGTTTATTCAGTTTAGCCATAGTTGCTGCTGCTTTTTAGATCCTGATATTTATCTCTTGATCAAGGGAGAGAGAATTTGAAACGTTGGATCCAAGATATGTTAAAAGTTCAACAACCGAAAGATTATGATCCTCAATATATATGATTGAAGGGGACGGTGCTTCTTGCATCATTACATGTGTTTTCTTTAGAATAATTGAAAGTCCAAACTCTTTACAACCATGTGATAGACGATTAACCAGCCCCTGACGATGTTCCTCTGTGTAAGATGTTAAGGCGGCATCGTCAGAGAACAGTAATTCACGAATCGGCCCCTTTTTTACTTTGGTCTTTGCACGTAGTCGGGCGATATTGAAGAGCCTACCATCAGATCTGGTATGGATGTACAGTCATTCTTCAAAGTCCCTGAAGGCAAATTGAAGGAGCATCGAGAAGAAAATGGAGAAAAGCGTTAGTGCCAGTAAACAACCCTGTTTTACTCCACTGCTGTCTGGGAATGACTAAGAGACAGCACCATTGAAAGTTATCGCGCTTTTCATGTTATTGTAAAATGATTGTATGATTGTGAGCAGTTGTGGGGGACAACCTATTCTTTGCAAGATACTGAAAAAGCCTCTCCAACTTACCAATTCAAATGCATTTTTTAGATCTATTAAAGCCATATAGAGTGGCATATGCTGTTCACGCAATTTCGTTTCCATTTGGCATAACAAAAATAGTATGTCTATTGTTGTGCGTCGACTCCGGAAGCCACAATGGGACTCTGGGTAGATGCAGTTAGCCACAGTATTCAATCGTTTAAGGACAATACGGCAAACGTCTTTTAAACTAAGTAAAGGAGAGAAAATCCTCGGTAGCTATTGCAATCACTTCAGTCCCTTTTATTATTATAAAATGTTACGATGTTGGCGTGTCTGATCTCCTGGGGAATGTGCCCTGTTTCCCAACACACACAGATGAGCTCATGTAAGGGCTGAAGTAGAATTGGTTTTCCTTTTTTGAGGATTTCCGGTGGAATGCTGTAAAACCCTGGTGCCTTCCCATCTTTAAGGCAATCAATTGCTTTTTCGAGATCCTGTAAAGTTGGTTCTTCTTCCAGATATTCCATTACCGACAACATGGGGATATTATTCAGAGCGGTCTCAATGACTAAGTTTTTTTTTTTTTGAGTATAGTTAAAGATAATTCTCTATCCAATGCCGGAGTTGATCATTTGAGTTCTGGATAATTTGACCCGTCTACGAAATGAGTGGTGCTAATTTTGAAATGTGTGGACCAAATGCCCTCTTGATGCCCTCATACATGCTCCTTGCATCTCCGTGGTATGAAGCCGATTGTACAGAGCTGCAAAGTCTAGCCAGTAAGTGTTTGCACCTAGAAGGGCTGTCTGCTGTGATATTTTTTGTGGTTTGGAGAGCCTTAGTGTACTACAACAAAGTGTGTTCCGACAGGCAAAAAGGGTTCTTCTCTTCCTCTTGATTACGTATTCCCTCACATTCCAATGCGTTTCGTACCAATCATTATTTCTATGATGAATTTTACTGAAGGTGGACATAGCTGAATCGTACACAGCATCTCGTAAATGAGTCAACTTAGAGTCAATAGTACCATTGTGTGATCCTTTAGCAAGGGTGTCCTGGAAAACTTTTGTTAATTGCTGAATTTTATCTGGGTTGTTTAAGTAGTGGATGTTAATTCGTGGATGACACTTCTTTTTAGCATTATGCAATGGTTTGGACATTAGTCTTATCTCACTTGCTACGAGAGAATGGTCCCTGTCACATCACAGTTGGCACTATGGTTGCTGCGTATGTGAAGTACACTGGCTAGCTCCATGCGCCTAGTAATGACTAATTCTAGCTGGTGCTAGTGGCGGGAACGTGGGTGTCACCATGACACCTTTTGGATTTGTTTACATTTGAAGAAGGTATTTGTAACACAGAGACCATGGGAGCAGCACAGCTCCAGCAGACATTGTCCTTTATCATTAATCCTTCCTAATACGTTATAACCAAGACATGAAGGCTATGATTCCTGTTCGGCTCCTACCCTAGCATTAAAGTCTCCCAGCTTGTACGATGCTTTGGTTTTAGGAACACATGATAATTCTTGGTCACGAGTCTCAAAGAACGAACCTTTCTCTCCTTGAGTTGATTAAAGAGTTGGAGCATACACGCTAAATACATTGACCTTGCCTGCAGATGATGACATCCTCAGTCGCAGAATCCTCTCCCATTCCAATAAAGAAGGTTGAATACTGGCCAATAAAGTGTTTTTTACGGAAAATCTAACACCATGCCGACTTGGTTCATTCGCGTGTTTCCCCTGCCAGTACAATATGTAGCTGGCTTCCTCTATGGTACCACTACACTGTAGTCGGATCTGTTGAAGGCATGCAATATCAATGTTAAGTCTGGCGAGTATATATATATATATATATATATGTATGTAAGCAATGCAAAAAATTTTTTAACGACTATCTTATTGATCTTTCATACATCTTATGCTCTAAGTCTTAAAAAGTTAAAAATTTAACAGAACTAATAATTTAATGAGGATTTTTAAATTTCTTTTTTCTAGTTGATGACACATCCTATATACATACGGATATCAAAAGTAATATTTTTAAAGATATTTATTTTTAATTTACTTTAAGAGCATAGTTAATGTTTATATCCTTTGGAAAAAAAAATCCCTTAACAAACGTTATCCTTCGTCAATGAATTTTATTTATTTCTTGTTCAATTATTTATTAAATATTTAATGGCACTAAGCGTATAATAAATAAGAAAAAGCCACACCTTAAAACAAAGTTTTTTATATAAATCCTTTACAAAATATAACATCGAGCAATGTGAGGGTGGGGTTGCTCTGAAAATTAGACAACAAATGCATACCATTAACGCACTGAATAGAATCTCAAATAATAAGAAAAGATACGATTCTTTTATTGATCCAAATAAATGGAAATGTTTTTTGATTGCATTATACATTTTCAGCTCAAAAATAAAACAATTTGAACACAAGACATTTCTAATAAATTATTTCAAACAGCCATTCAGTGAGTTCTCTTAGCAAAATCGGGGACTTATTAGTTCTCATTCAGATGTGTGACTTCAGAGGAAGCACGCCGGTAAATTCGTACAAATTGGGGAACAAAAGAGTTTTTATATCTGTCAGTCCTCGCCTTGATGGAAAGAATTCGTCCCGAACGGCCCGATCCTAAGTATCTGTGATGATGAGGGTGGGATGTATCCTCCAAAATGTGTTTAGTTTTGCAAAAACATCTTTCTTTAAATAGTTCTTCAAATAAAGTGTGTGTTATGTTCCCAGCTTTCTTGATTAGTCGGTTTATGCAGCGTTTAATATCATATGTTGAATACCCACACCATCAGGTAATACTGAAATTAAGCAGCTTCCAATAGTTGCACTGTAGAATAAGTTAACGACTTGCTTGTTTACACCGAAATTGTACAGTTTTTTGAGGTAGAACAGTCTTTGGTTTAATTTCTTATACAGTATTTGGCCGTGCTCATGCCATGTTAGCTTATTATTAATTGTGACACCTAAGTATTTGTATGCCTCCCCTTTCTCCACATTTTGATTTTTTATGTTGAGATCTGTAATCTGGTATTTCCGCCTCCTGAAATCAACAACCATTGCTTTAGTTTTTGAGACATTCAACTGGAGAAAATTTTCATCGCACCAATTGATAAAGCTCATAACTAAGTTGCGGTATATGCCTTCTCCTTCAGATATTAAACCAACATTGGTGGTATCATTAGCAAATTTTAAGATTGGAAGGGTGTCGCTTGAGCTTTGAATATCATTTGTTTATATGGTATAGAGTACAGGAGAGAGAACGCAGCCTTGTGGTGCCCCGGTGCTTATTTCTCAGGTTAGAGATACTTGGTTATTTACTTTTACATATTGTGGTCGATTTGTTAAAAAGTTCAGTATCCAAGCCTGAATATATAAATTGACACCTAACGTGGAAAGTTTCTTTATCATAAGGTGTGGTTGGATGGTGTTAAATGCTGATGAGAAGTCTAAGAAAAGCACTCTGGTATATGTTTTAGGCCTGTCTAGGTGATTGTAAAGTCTCTCCAACAATAGTAAGATTGCCTTCTCCGTACTTCTGGCAGGCTTATAAGCAATTGGGGGGGGGGGGGGTCAAGTTTTTGCTGTACTTAATTCAAAATTTCTTTCAGAATTATTTTCTCAAAACATTTCATGACAATAGAGCTAATTGCAACAGGTCGTAAGTCGTTGTTGCACGTTGCCTTAATTTTCTTTGGACTTGGTATGATTTCTGAAGTTTTCCAAAGTGCTGGTGTTGTGTGAGTTACATAATGCTCCCTCCCCGAAAGGATCGCTAAAGCACAGTTTTTTTCCTCGCCCCTGAACTATATCATTATCCTAACAACCCATCCGCAAATAAAACCGCATGTTTATGTCACCAACTATTTCAGAAAACAAACGAAAATATTACGCACAAACAGTGGTGTAGCTAGGGGGGGGGAGCAGGTGGGACATATGTCCCCGGGCGCCACGTTAGGGGGTGCCAAAATGAGTATTAAAACTAATTATTTATTTTATTCTAATGAAAACTAATTTATCCCAAATACGTTTGCAAGATTGAATTTTGGAGCTCCACAAATATCTTCATTACAAACCAGTTGGCAAGCATGATTTTTGCGCCCCACTTGAGCATTACGGGGCGCCATTCTACTCATAAACAAATGACACTTCCACAATGTAGGATTGCTGATGGCGGTTTTTTAAAACAAAGATCAGTTCAGGTTCAAATATTATTCTTCATAAAATGAAAGTGGCATCTGGTTTTAACAATTATACATGTTGGATAATTTTGAATTCAATATATGATTTTACGTGATTTGAGTTTAAGAACCCAGGTCTAGATCAATCCACTTCGTTGCCTTCTGTTTGAAACTTAATTTCTGTAGCTCATATAATGAAACAATGAAATCAGAGGCACGCGAAACGAATGCATTTGTAAGTTCAAATCCTGCTCGAGTTTCTCTGGATAAAAATATTTTCACCTCATTGTTTTTTTTTTATGTCCAACAATTTATATAGAATATATGAGGAATAAACAAATCAACACATTTTTACATTTACATATATTTTTATATGTTATGTTTGAATTTTTGTCTTGATTTCTGTGTAGGTGGATGTATCTATTTATGTTAGAGTTATGTTAGAGTTTGAAGTATTATTTATATACATTTAAAATAGCAATGTGATACTGAAAGCAAAATGAATTTGAATTTTGTCATTACTATCATTAAAAGAAAACTTATTTGACTTCTTTACAATTATCAAATTATTTGTCCTTCTGTATTTCTATTAACATTCTCCTAACAGTTTTGATAATTGCATCTGCTTGCGGTCCTATATTCATTTTAAGTGTACTATTGTGCTGGAAAAGAAACGGTGAGTTTTTTCTTTTGTTTATTTTTTAAATCTTAATTATCTTATTTGCTTTTCGTTTAAAGGATCTGTGCCCCTTTTTTTACGAACACTAATAATTAAAACTAGATATAGCCGCCAAGCATTGGCGACTGTCATGCATGAACTTCCCATCTACTAAAGTTAATGGACAAAATAGGAACTAAAGTAACGCACACATGAATCCGAATTTTTGCTTCCCCCATTGCAAACTTTTAATTTCACGCTCATGAACTATATTAAATACTCTGATGTCCCAAACACCTTTAAACCTAATATTTCATTATACCATAGTATTATACCATACTTAAATTGAGACGAATTCATTTTCCGAAAAGAAAATATTAAGCGATAAACGCAGCTGCGTCATATATATAAAAAAATGTGTCATATAGCGTAGTTATCGGAGATTATATTTTACGATCTATTGTATTCCTTATTGAACCTTTCATACTTTCAAAAGTTTAGAATTTTTTGTAATACTTACGAGAACCCGGCATGCGTTGCAATGACACTAAAAGAAAAAAAAGTGATTGTGTTTTAATTACGTTTTTTAAAGTAATTTTTTAAAAGAAAAAATTTTTTCGGTCTGGTGCGCACGCAAATAAGTTAGAAAGTTGTTCGACGCGTCAGCAGGAAACATACAGCTTTCCATGTGAGAGGCGTGGATTTTATAAATTTAGTCCACACTCTTGTAGGGTTTGATCAACCAATGAAGTAGCTCTGTTTGAAATTATATTTATATAGTTCACATAAAACAATATAAAAAAAAATAGCCCCCCCCCCGACCCCCAAACGCAAAATAGGAAAATAGTTTTAATAATTTAGAAACATACTTATTATGTCTCATACAATCTGCAATGTCACTTGTGTTTGATTTAATTCCATTCATCCATGAAATAGCTCTGTTTGAAATTATATTTCTATAGATCATATAAGAAAACAAATGTTTAGGGCCCCCGGTCCAAAAAGGAATATTTCAAAATTGATTAACTAATTCAGAAGCCTTTGAGGTTATGGGCAAAACAACTTGCCAACGTTTTAGCGCAATCGGATAAGTGACATTCGTTTGTATATTAATTACGTTTTTTAAAGTACTTTTTAATTTTTTAAATTGGGCATCGAAATTATAATTTGCTCATAAAAGGGGGAAGAAAGAATTTATGGGCCCCGGACCAAAACGGAATATGGTTAAATGCACATCTATCTATCTATCTATCTATCTATCTATCTATCTATCTATCTATCTATCTATCTATCTATCTATCTATCTATCTATCTATCTATCTATCTATCTATCTATCTATCTATCTATCTATCTATCTATC
>CAXITT010000017.1:2025889-2073704 GCA_964033795.1 Lymnaea stagnalis
TCTATCTATCTATCTATCTATCTATCTATCTATCTATCTATCTATCTATCTATCTATCTATCTATCTATCTATCTATCTATCTATCTATCTATCTATCTATCTATCTATCTATCTATCTATCCATCTCTCTATCTTTCTATATATATATATCATTTTATTTTTTAGGTATCCATCATCTATATATTTATTTATCTATCTATCTTTCTATCCATCTATCATTTAAGAAAGTCTTAGCTATTACTATTTAGAAAATTAAATATTCGCTTGTGTAAAATGATAAGGTTTGATATTCATTGGTTTAATTGTGTAATGTACTTACGTTTTGCTAACGTTCTTGATTTTCTTATTGGTGAAATCAGAATATAGCATCTATTTTAACCTAGCTGCAACAACGTTGGATTTAAAGAAATTGTCATCAAAGTAAAACTGTACACACCCTATTTTATAACTCCCATATATTTCTACCAAGAATGTAAATTATTTGTCTAATTCTGTCTGAGGCGTATCGTGTGCTGCTTTAGGCAAATGAAACTATATTATTAGTCCTCCCCCCTCCCCCTAGAAAAAACAACAAAAGAGTTTCAAAGAAATTACTAAAAGTCATCAACGGGAATTTCATCCCCTTACATACGCAAAATCAACATTTTGCATTGCACATGCTTTGTTCTTATTTGGATGAGTGAAAAGTGCATTAGTGAATGCTATTTGAATATGCAGTTTCGCTGCACGGATTTCATTAAACGACATTTGCGTATTAAAAGTATATTTAAGGGGTACGTTTTTCACGACTATATAAATTTCATTAAAATATATATTTTTAAAAGATAAAAGTAAAAAAGTATTAAGTGTTAAAAAGTTGCATTTAATTTTAGAAGACTTTAGTAATTTTAAATGCAATTTGTCATATGTATTAATTTTACTTTTAAGAAGGGGAAAATACATTATCAGTTTTGTCACGCACGATTATAAAATTAAAAAAAAACAACTTAAGCCTGTGGCTAAAATAGGCAATTACGCAATGACGTCATTTGCGTAATTATTTAGATCAAATAAATTTTATTTTTATTTCGCTCTATTAAGAACGCACTAACATACGCACGAAGAATAACAGATGTTTGGGTTGTCCCCATAAATGTGATTTAGATGCATTTGTTAGATCATAATATTTTTTTCAAAATAATTTGGTTCATAACTTTTACATTGGTATAAAATGCTTAAAATAATTCCTTAGCAATCACTTTTATGTATTTGTAATTTATTAAAACTATACTTAAATTTGTGCTTTAAAAAAGTGGAAATATAATATTATGTAAATTTATTTGATTTCCGTAAAATAATAAACAAAAATATGATTGTTTTTAGGAATCCGAAAGTACTTAAATCATTTCTCCCCTTTTGGCGTTATGTCACTCTAGCTCATTCTTATATATATATAAGAATGAGCTTTCAATGCCTGATTTGAAGATTAGGAAGCAGTCCATTAGGAAACAGTCCAGTCATGCCAGAAGCGTATATATATATATAAAAGATTATACCATATACAGTATGCAATGACCCATAGTTTAGAAAATAAAATGTTCATATTAAAAGTACCAGCGGATTCCTTAACATCTACCCCAATCCCACCTTGGTTAACATAGTTGGTGTTGTGCTAGTAGGATAAAGGCATTTAATCGGGGAACCAAGCTTTCATAAAGTATTATGGCCCTCAAAAGTTTTTCAGAAGGTATTACTGGCCGCCTTACATTTTGCGTTGTGCAGGCCTGCTTTAAAGCACCTTTATTCTAACAAAAAGATGGTGTGTATGTGTTTGTGCATAAGGCGATTTTTCCGCTTTCCGTTGTCACTACCGTATGAATCAAAACCTCACAAAGAAACCACAATAAATTGTTGTTAAGAACATTGACAATGAGTTAGATAACATTAAATCACTTGGTAAATAAGAAAAATGTCAATGACGCTGTCAAACGCTCCATGATTTTTTTCCCCATCATATTCACATCCATGATGCATAATTATATTAAATTTTTAAATTTACTTATTTTTTAAACTCTTAGAATCGCCATGTCGATCTTAAAATAAGTCAAATGAAATGCATTAACGTCTGTAATAGCCGGTTATATTGCAATGAAGGAGTCCTTTTTTAAAATCCTTGAAAACCACTGGTTCTAATGTTGTTTTTTTTCTTCTTTTTTCCAGTTATTTCTGCCTGCTCCTACAAAGAAAAGAAATTGATCAACAAAAGGTGAAAGTAAATGGGTGTACCTCCTTTTGTTTTACATACCACAACAATAATAATACATAAAACCTAATTTGTTTTTTGTTCATATACTTTGTTACTTCGCAACAATGCCAATTTATATTTTAATGGTAATCAATTTAAATATATTTGTTTTTGGTGCCTTATAATGATTATATTACTAAATGCCCGTTTAATCTTTCCCCTTCGCTCAAATACATACAGAGACGCAGATGAAGGTAGGACATTCATTCAAGTTAATAGTTATAAAAAAGGTGTAATAATTGTGTTAATGCAATTCACACGGTCTATACATTAAAAAAACCCTCAAACAATTAAAGATGTTTGATGTAGAGAAGGAAAACTTTGTGCCTTTGTTCATGCTAAGAATCAAAAATGGTGACTGCCCTTTGATCGGAGTATTGAAAGAAAAGTTACAATCAAGCATTGTTTATACCGTACAATTGCTGCATTGATGCAATCTATTCATACATTGTTCTGTGCATTATGTACAATAGGATCATTTTAATCATATATAGAACCGTATTCTTTCCAAAATGATTGAATTGGTATGACGATGGAGATAATCCACAATTAGTACGGTGCTCTTTGAAAAAATTTTCATTTTTTTCCATTGTTATGATGACACCATTATTGTATCAATAATGTTTAAATCAGGCATAAGTAGCTTGAAAATGGGTCATTTTTAATATGAATTTATATGTCCTTAACAACTTATTATAATACATTACATTTATTTAAAAACGCAACCAAAAAAAAAAGAAATAGCAAAATTAGCTTAGAGCAAAAACATGTATCATTACAATTTCCTCATACTCATACACTTTGGACACATTATATGTAATGAAATGTGAGTATATATAAATATATATAAATAAATAGATAGATATATAATGTATAGAGAGAGACCCAACTGGCGGATATTGCTATTATCAAGGAAGCCCACTAAAGATTGTAGTAGCAGGGGTAACCCAGGCAGCACGATTATTGTTTCGCCATAAAAACACACACTAGTGGCATGCATTGAGCTTACATCAATATGATCGGAGCGGATGTCATCAGCTGCAGGCAAAGGTAAAACAATTTCATCGTGCAAGCTCAAACTCTACATTCGACTCCTGGGGAGAAAGATCTGCTATATGAGGCCCTAAGATCA
The DNA here is from genome assembly GCA_964033795.1 of Lymnaea stagnalis. Taxonomy (NCBI): domain Eukaryota; kingdom Metazoa; phylum Mollusca; class Gastropoda; family Lymnaeidae; genus Lymnaea; species Lymnaea stagnalis. The sequence continues at coordinate 2,029,307 of CAXITT010000017.1, forward strand.
GGAATTACCATGTGGTCCCAACACTGGCAAATAATACATTCTTGGGCATTAATGCTAAGATGGAAGCTGAACAAGAAACCTTGCCGATATGTCATGGTTACATGAATTCTGAAAGATTAATGTGAACAGTTAACGGCTACTAGTTGTGCTGCTATGATTGTTAGCATCCCCTCCTTCAAGTGCAAAAGTCAAAACATTGTGATGTTGACGTTCCCTTGATTACCTTGCTGATGAGAAGGCTCAAGGAATTAAAGGCATTCCTCTCGGAAGTTTTCAAAAATTGTAAAACCTATACTACTTCAGAGACGCCAGCATCGTCCCATTGTCCACAAGAACGTTGACCATGAACTATTGTAATAATTACTGAGGAATTTCTCTCCTTGGCTTAGTTAGAAATAATTCTGAGCGTGTAATCATGCGTTTGCAAAGTCTGGCTAACCATATCTAACCAGAGGCCCAGTGTGGATTACAAAGTGGTCGTTCAAATATAGACATGATTTTTCGCCTTCTGTAGGAAAAATGTCATGAACAGCATATACCTCTATATATTGCATTCATGGATTTGACCAAGGCATTTGACTTGTTAACCCTGAATGGCCTGCTAATTATCTTGCGTGCAATAGGTTTTCCCCCAAGATTTGACGCAATCATTTTAATAAAATATGAACTTCACAGTAAACTTCCATAACGCGATCTCTAAGGTATTCCCAGTCCGCAGCAAAGTGAAACAATGCTGCGTACTTGCAACAACACCCTTCTCCATTTTATTCTCAATGCTTCTTCTGTTTGACATCATATACTATGAAGGTAGGGTATATACATACCAAATCTGATAGTAGGCTGCTCAATGTCACCCACCTTAGTGCAAAGTTGCAGATAATAAGGGTAAAGTTTTGTGACGAAAATGCTTCCCTAATATCGCACTGACCAGCATGTCCTTAGCGGATGGTTAAGTGACCCCGCCCACCCCCCCAATGCATTTAAAGTGTTTGGACTAACCATTAGTCTAAATAAAACAAATGCCATCATACAAGAAGCACAGTCCCCTAAAAAAAAAAATAACTATTGATTGTACTATTCTGTTAGTAGTTGAGAAAGTCACATACCTTGGGACCAATAATTTCCTTGAAGAAAAGGTGAACGTTAGGATAAACATAGTAGCAGCAACTATTGCTAAATTGAATAAGCGGGTGTTGAATAATATAAATCTCACTGATAGTACAAAACTAGGCGTATATCAGTAATGTGTGCTCAGTACACTCCTATATGGCATTACGAGTGTAAATTAAACAGCTTTCATAAAAAACTTTGCATCGCATTTTCGCATACTACGGCAAGACAAGGTACCAGCAATCTTGGAACTTGTCAAATTGTCTATCATGTTCTCAGCTATTAGCTAAAGGCGCCTTCAATGATTAGGCAATGCAAGGAGAATGGAGGTAGCCGCATTCCAAAGGATCTGCTGTATTGATGGTTGTCGTAAGGGGCAAGACTTATTGGATATTTAGGAAGTTTACCAAAGGAATTTGAAGGAAGCAAACAAAGTTATCAACGAATGGGAGATCATCGCTGAGCACCGTTTGATCTGGCAAAAAGCAGTATCTAAAGTAGTCAAATTGCCAGAATGGGTGAAGCGAAGCGGATTCCGCAAGCCAAATTTAAACAGGAAGTAAGATTTTCCTTCCAAAAGTACAAACAAGACTTCAATGCAAGGATCAACCTCGTAAACATTTTAATCAAGTGTCAATAACTACTTCAGTGTATCGTTAACATTGAAAGTTGCCATTTGAAAGTTTTTTTGTAGTCTGACACGTACAGTCAGGCAATTATTTTTGATAAAATTATCGTTTATTTATTTTTGTTTGGAATCAGTTGCAGAATGAAATGCAAGGTGAAAACATAACACAATTATAGGGCATAATCGTTTTTTTTTTTAATTGACCAAATTTTTGCAGTTATTGTCATTAATGATGTGTACAACATGCAAGATCTCAGACACGGTAAGCATACAATAATCTTTATATATGGTCGTTTTATATATGGTCGTTGCACGGATATGTTGACATTTTAATTACATTTCAAGGAATAATTATGTTGCTATAGATCTGATATAAGTCTAAACGCGATTTCAGATTTAAAACGACATGCTGCTACAAAATATAGCGTTATGATGTAAAAGACTTAGCCTATCATTTAAAAGAGATTGCGATAATTGGCACTTACAATTTATACCAACATTGGTTGAAGCTAGGTGGCGATACATTTCAATGAACTTTTAATCCAAGACCCACGGATATGCAGCTTTTTATTCTTTAGTTATTATTAAGAACTAGCTGGCTGGTGTGTCATGGGGGGTAATGAGCTCACTAAGGCAGTCTAAACCAGCGTTTTGCAAATTGTGGTCACGGACTTGCGCCGGTTTTCGAGCTCCCGTTGCCGTGCAAAAGAACATTAGTCAGAAAATGGGGAAGAGTTACACTTGCAAGTCTTTTCTTTAAACAAACTCAAACACTTGACATTGTCTTTATCTTAAAGTAGCCTGCGCTATACGCTTTGCATTTTGAGGAGTTACTATTGAAGCAAAAGCTAATTTTTTAAAAATTTGAAACCTTTTAAATGAAATACAACACACAAAAATGCCAAAACTAGCAACCACAAGAATGGTTTCTTTGAAAAAATAGGGGATGCCAGATAACAAACATATATTCGGACATGACAATTCGACTTAATCCAAGAGTCTGAAGGGAAACAACTATAGAATTAAAACTGTCAAAGTTTTGAACATTCACCTGTCTGGGTACTATTTGTTTACAGGGTGTCACCGAGGATCACCGTGGTTATCCATGTTGATTGCCATCGAGATATATTATCTACATATTTAAATATATTGATTTTTATAGTCTGGTTTAGATATATCTTCAGCTAAAATATCATCACACTTTCTTCCTACATTATTTTCAATACATCCTTCATCACTCTCTTCTATAGCTTTACCCAACTTGATATTCTAGTAAAATGCAATATGATATGCGAATCAAAGGCTTTGGGGCACAAAGTGCGTGCCGGAAGCCAAATGTAACCAGGAGTCAATATTCTCTTGCATGTTGTCGTAAAGGCTATGAGCGTAGAAAAACAAAGTGACGTTTAAAGTTTCGTAACGCTTAAATTTAATATGATAGACACATCAAAATTTAACATTTAAATATTAGCATGTCCTTCTCGTGGCCATCGCAGTACATTATAAGCAGACCAATGTATGGTTGTTTAGTTACTATTCATTGGTGTGCCACTAAAGGTGCATCATACGTGGCAAGATGCCTTACATGTCAATGCCCCATCAAATAGTCAGTTGATAATGGCAGTAGAGAGTTAAATTATATAATTTATAATTTTGACGTTTTATTGATTTTCAAAATAATTTCTAAAAATCGGGTACACGATATTTTCCGTCCAGTTAAGTATCGTGAAATTGCTGAAAAACTCCTTAAAAATTATGTTCCATTTCCTTTAATATAAAATAATGAGCATTATCAAATAAAACGACAGGAACCGAATAGAAAACCGTTCTCCTTTAACGTGTAGATATGTCTACATTCGCCACTTACTTTAATTTATCACAGTCCAACCCACTTATTAAATAGTCTCTGGCAGTGAAACAAAAATGTGTACCCCAAATTTGTGTTTGTATTCCAAATTGAAACTTAAGTTATAGATTTGTTTTAAAAAAAATATATTCGACAAAAATACTGTTGAGTTTATTTTTAAACAGCCTAAAATATTACTGACTATCATTAAGATGTAATAGTTCATTTGAGTCCTATCAAATTGGCTGTTTGCAGATTAAAAAAATATATTACTGTAACACTCATCTACACTGACATGGCGTGGGATGTTATTTCTTATGCTGTTATGTCAGTAGTAGTATGGTTACTTATGTTAATACTTCAGGATGCCGACTAAGTCTTCTTCATTCTTTCACTTATTATTCAGGCACGCAAAGAAGAATACTCAATTCTAGTTAAAACTCACAGTACTTTATTGAACACACTTTATACTGATAATATTAATAAATAATCCTTGCATGAATGTAATTTCATATATATATCTATAGTATTCCATCATTAAGACAGACACGTCCTCACACTTCTACAACTCAGCTCAACTGTCTAATCTCACAGCTCTCACGCTACTGTTCTCTACTGCTCTGCGCTCAGCTCTCTCTATCTCAGTCAACTCATACTTTATTACCAGCAAAGCGTGCAAAACAACCGCTCTGCCAAAAACATAATTTTACTCTCCAAAAACGTGGAGTTCACATTTGCATCTCAAAATACAATTCACTGTCCTCGTGGACAAAAACATGGTCAACACCATTCACTGTTCACTCATGCTACCTCTCTGTTTTCATGTGAAAACATTGTCCGTTACAATTACATCATATTAAAGTGAAATTAAATTTAAAAAAAAACACTAAATAAAATTCATGTGTTTTACTTCTTATGGTTGACACCAGACTTAAAAAATGAGCGAATTTAAGGTTAAAAAAAAGGGGGGAAATTTACAGAATTTATCTCATGCTGACTAATAAGTAAACGGGCTTTGTAAATCTCAATAAATACCGTTGAGTAATATTATGAAGGACCGTAGTTATATAATTGTATAACCGTAATTCTACAATGTAGTGTAAATTTACTCAACTACTTGTAATAATTTATCATAAATCTTTTACAAATCCATATATTGTATTTTGTTCATTCTACCTTTGCATTAAACATATGTGATTGTTTTAACCGGAGTATCATTTTAACATTGATTTACATTTTCTTTAATACATTTTTTTTACAAAAAAATTATCCAGGTTCTCTGCGTAACTCAAACTATAAAACTCTTTCTGATGAATCAACTCTTTCTGATGATGGTTCTCAAGTGTGGTTGCTACAAGATTAAGGAAAAAATTATTTACACATCTTAAACAAAAAAAAGGAAAAAAAAAACTCTTCTTAATCGAATATATTCGCATTTTTTAGAATAAAAACAATATAAATATTATTATAAAGATAAAGATAAAATTGAAATGCAATATATATTTTAATAAATGTAAATATTTATTGCTTGAATGGTAATGGAGGCTACGGAGCATATGGTACAAACTCAATATGATACGTTAAATGGATTTAATTTAAATAACTCAATAAAAAGTGTTTATCACTCTTTGTATTTAATGCTTTACTTGATACACAATCATGCACATGTATTTATATTCATTAATCTTTTGAATTATGTGGGATCATTTTTTTCTGTCAAAATATGGTTCCCTTTTGAAGCGATGTGAATTTTACAAAATAACCTATTGAATATTATCCTAAAATATAAAAATGTTTTCATTAAATTGAGTTTATCGAAAATTGTGTTTGCTTTTGATAAACATAGCACTGCATATTTATAACATATTTCATCGGTATGAAATGATTTTTTGTTTGAACTCTCAAGTGAGATGCGCATTACTAAGAAAACCCACCCCAAATATGTAACAAAGTTTTTTTTTATTTACCTTTATTTCTTTCCTTTTATGTTTGTATTTCAGGTGAATACATTGTTATTTGCTTTAAAAAAAAAAAAAACATTGTTAGAACTACAAAAAAAAAAAAAATATTAAAAAAATTTATTTACTTTTTTTTCTTTTCTTTTATGTTTGTATTTCAGGTGAATACATTGTTATTTGCTTTAAAAAAAAAAAAACATTGTTAGAACTACAAAAAAAAAAAAAATGTTAAAGAATTATTCAGCTTCTTCTTTCTGTGTTTATTATGTCAAGGTTTATTTTGTTGCTCTTTTTTATAGTGTTGAAAAAAAATTATTTTAAAATCGGATAACAATCGTTTAAAGCCACTTAAAAAAACATATTCATCAGTCATGCAACGGTTTGAATTGGAACCATTTTGACTCGTCTTACAGGTTTCAAGACTTCCACTTAAGGGCAAATTTTTTCGTGACATTTCATAGTTTACATCTTTAAAAACATTGTAATAGGCCAAAAATGAGTCATATTTCAACAAAACTATTTAAATATTTTTTTTTAGATTTTAACTTACATTATTAAAAGCTTGAAATATGGGCTTCCTTTTGTATAATAATTTGCCGTTTATTTTAATGTACATTAATTTTAGTGATACACCTATCTTTATTTCATAATTTGTCAGCATATACTCATGAATTATACTGTTGCTCTTTTTAAAAAAAAAATTATTTGTGGTGAATTAATTATTAATTAATTAACAAATATATTAAAATATTAATATTAGCAATATATATATATATATATATATATATATATTAACAATTATATTAATAGACAAACAGAAAAGCATGGACACATTAATAAGTAAGTACGCCTTAGAGTTTCTCACAATTCTACAAAATAAGGTATTTAAGGTACATATTTATATTCATAAAAAATTGATAGTCCAAATTTGAAAACAATTTTTGTTGTTTTTTTAAATAAACACTTTTTTAAAATTGTTTAATGATAATAGTTTTTAAAAGATTGCTGATCTAATAAATACAAGAAAATATAATAGACTATAATTACATAATAGAGGTAAAAATTTTAAACTTTAAAATAACTTCCATACACTGCCAAATCATATTTTATTTTGCTATGTTTATGTTAAAGATAAATGGCAAAATAAAAACAAATAATTTAATTCCTTAGGACACTTAAATTTCTTTGAATGTCCGGCTTTATGTTTGTGTTATTGATGGTTTTTTTTTCTTCTTCTTTTTTTCATTCTTCAATTGGTCAAAGGTTTTAAGTTTCGTATAGGGAGGGCAAAACAAGGCTGGACAAACTAATACATAGTATGAGTATAATAGTCTATATCAATAACATTCCTAATAGATAATCTTTTTCTGAGATTCGGCCTACCACTGAAATGTAGAACAAACTTATCAAATGCCATTATTTTCTTAGATATTTAAATACAAAATTATCGTGTTTTTTTTTCTTGAATTTTTTGCTATGCCTTTTTGGAAATGTTACACATTTACGAGGCATCTTCGTAACAAATTACATATTGATCTACAAATTCTGAATGAAAATTTTGAAATTCAGCCCCCCAGAACATGGTGACTGAAATCTTTGCTCAAATCATCAACTTTCCTTGCATGGTCATCATGCTATAAATTAAACTCTTATTGTGTGTTCAAATTTTGTACGCTCGTCTTTGAAAACAATTTACATTTTTTTCTATAACACACTTTCACATCCGAATTAATTGAATAAGGTTCAAACAATTTTTAGCATAATTTGATTTTGTATCTAAAAAAAGGTGATGAAAATTAAACTATCGCTTACAAATTTGCATATGTGGAGACCTACCAAAACTGACTTACCGAATCGTGTTACGGGTGCTAAAATCTGCAGTAACGTCGCAAAAAAAAAAAAAAAAAAAAAAAAAAAAAAAAAAAAAAAAAAAAAAAAAAAAAAAAAAAAAAAAAAAAAAAAAAAAAAAACTAAGAGCTTCATGTGGGTAGCCTATATGGAGATTATTGCAGAAATGTATTATATGTAATAAAAGGACAAACATTTTTAAGATAAGATAAGATTCTTTTATTGATCCAAATAAATGGAAATGTTTTTTGATTGCATTATACATTTTCAGCATAAAAATAAAACAATTTGAACACAAGACATTTAAAATAAATTGAAATAATTTATTATAAATGTTTTGTTTGAAAAAAACAGCCATTCAGTGAGTTCTCATTTATATGTGTGACTTCAGAGGAAGCACGCCGGTAAATTCGTACAGATTGGGGAACAATGAATTTTTATATCGGTCAGTCCTCGCCCTGATGGAAAGAAGTCGTCCCGAACGACCCGATCATAAGTATCTAGGATGAAGAGTGTGGGATGTATCATCTAAAATGTGTTAAGTTTTGCAAAAACAGCTTTCTTCAAATAGTTCTTCAAGTGAAGGATTTTTAGTTTGTGTTATGTTTCTAGCTTTCTTGATTAGTCGGTTTATGCGGTGTTTAATATCAGACGTTGAATTCCCACACCAGCAGGTAATACTGAAATTAAGCAGGCTTCCAATAGGTACATTGTAGAATAAGTTAACGACTTGTTTGTTTACGCCGAAATTGTACAGTTTTTTTTAGTTAGAACAGTCTTTGGTTGAATTTCTTAACAGGATTTGGCTGTGCTCATGCCATGTTAACTTATTATTAATTGTGACACCTATTTACTTGTACGCCTCCACTTTCTCCACATTTTGATTTTTTTTTATCACGAGATAAAAATATAGGTGTTTAAATTCTCAAACGTCCTTGCTAAAGAAAAATTGGAGATTTTAATATTTTATTTTTAAATTTCGGCAAAAAAAAAAACAAAAAAAAAAAAAAAAAAACATAAAAAAACAAACAAAAAAAAAAAAAAAATTTTTTTTATCACTAGATAAAAATATAGGTGTTTAAATTCTCAAACGTCCTTGCTAAAGAAAAATTGGAGATTTTAATATTTTATTTTTAAATTTCGGAAAAAAAAAAAACAAAACAAAAAAAAAAAACACCTAATAAAGCAGGCGACAGACGAAATGAATAGTATCAACCAATGAGAGGAGGACCAGACTCTTTAAAAAACTCATCAACTTTGGAAGAAACTACAAAGTTATCAATTTTTTTTTAAAATTAAAAAGCTTCTGGAAAAAACCTCATCACAACAGAATAATCTTAAACTTACTGATAGTACACAACTAAACCGCAGAATCCATGCGTGCTTTGTACGCTCCATTTTTTGGCATTGAAGTGAGGACCACACATGTCAGTAAAACCGTACACTCAACATCTTCTAATGTAAGATGTCTGCGTTGTATTTTATGCATTCGATGGCAGGACAAGGTGGCTAACACAGATGTCTTGTAACTTGCACAAATGCGTAGCATATTCTCCGCTCTTAGGCGATTTCACTGGTTAGACCATATATGGAGAATGGAGGAACTTCGTATTACAATAATCTTTTTTATTGAAAGTTGGCAGATGTGACAAGACTAATTGGACGGCCGTGGCTGCATGTTATGGACTTTGCAAAGAAGCATGAGGGAAGACAACATAGAAATCCAAGAGATGGAGATCATCTCTTAGCACCGTTCTAGGTGGCAGTCAGCAGTGTGTGAAGGAGTCAGAAAGGCAGAAGATGCGTGAAACGAAGCCATTTCAACAAAATAATATGTAAGGCAAAATCGAGGCAGGATTCAAGGTTTTCCTGCGAGAAATGTTGCCAAGACTGCAATTCCAGGATCGGCGTTGTGGGCCATTTGATAATGTGTGCATAGCTAGGCAATCGTATCGTGAAGACGGAGGAATGCCATACATACACATTTCTTGTCTAATTCTGACATAGTTATTTTGAAATCTTTATTTTCTTCTGCAATTTTGATTTTTGCAAAGATATTTTTGACATTGAGGGTATCACCAGCGGTGTTTCGATAACAAATCCCCGCATGAGTTTTCAAAAAGATCGAGAGTTGTACTAATTTAGATATATAATTAAGTTAAAATGTAAACGTTATCTCAAAAAAAATTTTTTTTTTAATTCCAAAGATATAGCAACTCAATTAACACATTTGTGCGGTCGAACTATTAAAGCTTTTCATTGTTAACATTCTATACTAATAGGTATTTTAGATTTGATTTTGAAGCAAAACAATATTTAAACATTGTTCTCTTAAAATCGCTATAAATATTATTTTTTGCAACAATTTTAATCTGGATAATCAAGTCAGACAAACATTCATTTATTTTATAGGCCACATTTACTTTAAATCATATCAACTACGTGTATTTTGCAGTTTTGCAAAAGTTGGCTCCTATTTAAGGACTTTAATTTCGATGTTAGCCAAATTAATATAACTTAATTAATTTTTTTCTTGAATGAAAAATCTCAGAAACGCCGGCTATATTGGCTGGTATATGTATTCAAGGGAAAATTTGTTTACTTTTATGTAGGATGTATCTTGAGCCAATTTTGTCCATTTGTCGATATGGCTGAAAAATAAAATATTTGGATAATGTGGTAAACTTAACCTGAAAGATCGAAAAAAAGATCTGACGTTTTTAATACTCCTTATCCTGCATGGGAAAAATACGGAAAATGCGTCCATTTCAAACGATAAAAGACACTACCACAACACATACCGAAAGAGCTGAGGCCCTAAACAAGCATTTCTCAAAAATGTACAAAAAGCAGAAAGAGTCCAAAAAAAGGATGAACCTTAACAGTCTCAGGAAACACGAAGAAGTGTTCCAACAGTGGGGAAGGTATGCGGAATTTTTACTGCCCTTTAAACTCTCGGGGATAAGTTGCAAATTGCAATCAACAAATGCAACGACCCCCAAGGCGACTTGTTAATCTGGACCACTGGTAAAGATGTCCAACGACTGCAACAGCTACTACAGTGAGGCCTTTTGGCTTTCAGTATGTTAATGCTGCAGTGGCATATGGAAATTGACACCAAGAAGACGGTCTATTCGCTATTCACGAAAGGAACAAACTTCTAAAACAAGCGATCGAGCTCTAGGTGGCCGATGTAGCGCTCAAATGAGACAAGCAACCAGTTTATCTTGGGTTCAATTTTGATCAAAAGATCCAAAGACATTGTTTTGTACAAACCTCTGCTCCAAGGCAAACGCTAAGCTTCACCTGGTGAAAACATTGTCATGCACACGTTGGGGTGTAGAGGCAAAAACACTTAGAGCACTGTTTCTAAGCAGTTTAAAGTCGGTAATTGACTACAGATTCATTTGTTGTTCATTCAAACCACACCCACCGCTGCCGTAGAAGTCTTAGCCAATATAGAGCCATTTTGAATCAGATGGGAAAAGGCAAATTTAAGTACTGCCCAACGTTATATACGACATAACAATAAGGAAACAATTCAGAAAACTCTAGCGCGTCTGTTGACCAAATGTCCCTAACTTGATCTTTCGGGGGAGGCGAGGTCGGCCGGAGAAAGTTATATTGCACAGCTCAGCAGAAGTAGCATGTAGCAAATGTACTAGATGGGCTCGTAAGAGATAAATCTCAAACCCTCACCATAATATGTACGATGGTTAGCAAAGAAATTCTAGAAACTGCGTCACCTATTGGCATTCTTGAGAACAAAGGGAACGCATTCGAATGTTAACAATTTTTTCTAGCAAAGAAAGGGACGGGCAAGGAATAAGTGACACCGCATATTTAAGCTGTGACATCAATATCATCGCCATACTAGCAGACAAGTTGTGGCGGCTAGAATTAACTCTTTGTTAAAGTAAAAATATAAGCCAAGCCATACGTTATACTATGCTAATTATAACATTAGATAATCCTGGGTATGCTTAACAGTTTTATCTAAATGCCTCCATCGAAGTATTAGCCTGCATTTTAAATTTATGTAGCTCATATTAAGAAACGAGAAATAAAAATAGGGACCTTTGACTATTAAAATAATATATTTTTTTTTAAAAATATCTTCACATTCAAACATTGCCTTATTGCAAATAAAGGGTATATGTGCTTGCGTGTAGGAGCGTGTGCACAACAAACATATGAAGACAAGCGCATTTTCATCTTTAATTATGTATAAAAATATATTTATTTATTTATTTATTTAGGCATTTTTATATAGCGCTTACCATAAAGCTCTAAGCGCTTTACAATTATTAAAACATGTAATCTAAGTAAATAAAAATGAGACACTAGGATAGTAACTACTATATTATAGAAACAATGAAAATGGCTATAAAACGAGGACACTTTGACACTTTGACACTTCAGGATCAACCCGAAACAGAAAATGAGGCAGGGCAAGGAGGGTGCATCAGAGGTCATAGGCGGACCTAAAAAGATGAGTTTTAAGGGACTTTTTGAAAATGGACGAGGTTTCACAATGACGGATATGGAAGGGGAGCTAGTTCCAGAACGTGGGCCCATGGAAGCAGAAGGAGCAGAAGATAGATATATCTATATCTAAATTGTATTGTGTGTATATATATATATATATACCAGTGATCACCGATTTCCGCACATTCGCAAAAAGTTGAAGTTGGCTTTACTTTTGTTTTTTGTCACACGTTTTTATAGCACATAAGTGGTCATTCAATACGCAATGCCTCCTCTGACTATTCTGTGTACAACAATTCCTATAAAATAAAGTTTTCCTTAATTCTTTCTTCATGACTTATCAAGCTAAGGCATCTACGTATTAATAGTGCAATGAGAACATGCTTCAATTTTCGGTGCGAAAAATGTACTGCAGACATTTTAGTTGTGAGCTTATGTGTTTCTGCTAGCTACCGGTGTATATGGTTCATAGATCAATGAATTTTTGGTACGTACAAAGCGCACATGCCTTATGGAAGCCTAGTTTTTCCTTCAGTGATCATAGAATCTTTAATTTTTTATATCGTTTGACAATAAATGTGTTATTAAATGTGTAAGAGTAAAAAGCTCAATCGCTTTCTTTTTTCTAATATTAATAAACATATCTAAATGTAATGACTCACAACTTGAGTGGCTGTGTTGTTTAACATCGCTACATACTTAATAGGCTATTTAAAACATATTATGTGTTTCTATGTATTTCAATTATGAATTTTAACAAAAACAAATTGATTTTTGTCTGTTATCTGCTGATAGGTAAGCATTAACAGTTTTTTTTTTCAATTTTAAAGTTACATGAAATGATCATACAATTTGGTGTAATTATTTAATAATTAAGTTAAAATATATGTAATGAATATTTAATTTTCAATAAAATAAAATAAGGAAGTTAATAACAATTATTATTTTCTTACTAATCGTACTGTTTTGTTTCATTTCAGCCAAGGTTTATTTACTCTGTACTTCAGTAGAGGAAGGATATTCTCGTATCCTCAACTCTAACATTACGCATTCGAATAAAACTATAGAGTTTCGTAAAAATCAAACACTACTCGCACATTGCAAAAAATGTACAGAATGCGATGTAAATTTTCCCAATTATTCATTTTATAACATAATAAATCATTCTCAGCAAAGATGTATTTATAAATTCACCTATTTGTACCCATATGCTACAAAAGAAAAGAACATAAAATGGAGCATAACTGAAAAGGAAGGAAAAAGTTTCACTACATATGCTTGCAATTTTACTGATCACGGTAAAAAGGGAATTAGACTTTGAGAAACGTTGTAAAATAATTTGGTTGAAAGCATTGTTAATTAAAGCTTCTAACGAGTGCGTCTCATCAGATTAACACAAGACAACCGTTTTCATTTTGTACGCGTTAACAAGCGATGACAGCAAGCTCTGCTTATCAGTAGCGATTATTATTTTTTTTCTTTATAGGCAAAGACCGTATAGTGTGTAGAAAACGCATTTAGGATGCAGATTTTAATTGTTTTGTTCAAATTGATACATCGCGCATTTGAACGTTATTTTTTTGAAGTTTGACAACGGTATTTTCTCTTGCTCTGGTAAGTCATTTGTTTCATGTTACGCTTTTACTGATATAATGTCACATTATTTTAAAAAAATGTCTTTTGATTTTAAATAGTAAAAATTATATTGATGCATGGTGCTAAACGAGATATATACACCGATCCTTATATACTTAAGGTTACTTCTGCTGTCTAACATGGCGGGTGATAGGAAAATTTTTGACCTTAATTATCTCAACGAAATAGAATAATGTTTTGTATTTTTTAAAACTTATTGAAGATGACATTGTATTGTTTGTTGTTTACAATTTATTTTTTTAAATTAATGGACAAAATTACAATTCAATACAGTAATTTAAACTGTCACTAATTAGCGATATCAAATTGATACACCGCGGCCAGCCTAGTTACAAAAAGTGCCTGCCCGCCAGTAGGTTTAACAAGATATGTATTTACCAATAGGAACGAGGTCATTTTCTGTCACGTTATGGATAAAAGATACTTTGTTGAAAGCAAAAAACAGTTTGATTTTATGTCTCGATGGTAATACCTCCTAGCCAATATACCCGTCGATTCCCAAAATTTAATTAACGAAATGCTTACACAATCTTTTAGCTAACATCGAGTTAAATGGCTTATAAAGAAAACGTCTCAAAGTTTATAATAAACTTTGTAACCATTTCTTTACCCTGTAGGATTCAGTTTTCTGATGGGATCACGTTCACCAGGTGAATCCTTTTCGAGGTGGGATTCCTTTCCTGGAGGATCTGGTTTGTCGGTGGGATCCTGCTCCTCGGTGGGTTTGCTATAGCAATATATATATATATATATATATATATATATATATATATGTATATATATATATATATATATACATATATATATAATTTGCCGGAAGTAGGGCAAACAAGAAGACGACCACACAGGCTATAATATAGATACGCCAGAGCAAACAAGCAAAGCACAGACAAACCCTCCCATACCTTCCCTTGCATGCCCATCGTTGGTCTCGAGACATGCGCACTGCGATGGAGATACCACCCTCACTTGCCAGCCATGCGCACACCCCAACAAGCTCGCGGCGTATGCTAAGCCGCGGGTCGGCTATATTTATTTAGTTCATGTGCGTGAAATAAAAAGTGTGCAGGACCGTATCATAAAAATGGGGGGGGGAGGGGGTGTAGCAAAATTGGCATTCTTAAAGGTGCGTAACTTGAGTTCACGTTTTTGTCAAGTAACTTTAGTAGATGTGGAGTTCACGCACCGCTGTCGCCATTTTTTGGCAGGCTATATCTAGTATCCCTTAATACATTAAGAAAAGTATACTGTTACATAAGATTTCAGATTCTTTTATTTTTGTAACTCAGTCAAAAAAGAAAATATGTATTTGGAATTTTCTAGAAACCTGAAAATTGTATAGAAAAATTCATTGAAAGTTATAGTAACATACAACTAACATAATAAGAACATTTATATAATCCTAAAATGAATAATAAATAAAATCGCACCTTCTTAAAAGATCTAGAAACTTTATGAAACCTGTATAAAGGTAATTTCCCGATGCTAAGGAATTTTACTGGAATGTATAGATCTCTACCAAACTAATATTAAATTTGCATAAACTTTAAGATTCCAAAATATTTCCCCGCGGAAATTTTATAAATTCCTGGAAAGCTCCAGACTTAATTTAATACACACCCCCACCACTCAAGACACTTTGTGCCGAATGACCCTTCTTTGTAATCTATAACAAAATGAAATAACTTAAATAATTTATGTTTAAAGAGGGACCCTGCTGTAGCCCATTCCAAAAGATGACGTTTTGGTTATGCCTTGAATAAAAAAAATGGAGTGGTTGGGGGGGAGGGGGCTATTAAAAATCAGTCAGATAAATGCTGGAATGAAAATTTTAATTTCTTATTTAAATGAATAACAAAATGCATGAGATCTTGACTTTTAATTTATCATGAAAAAAAAAAATGGGGTGGTTGGGGGGGGGGGGGCTATTAAAAATCAGTCAGATAAATGCTGGAATGAAAATTTTAATTTCTTATTTAAATGAATAACAAAATGCATGAGATCTTGACTTTTAATTTATCGAAATTTGTGGAAAATTCCAGACCCAACCCCGAAAGGGGTTGATATTATTCATATTGAATCCACTAACGTTTCACAAGAGTCTTTAAATGGTATTGCTATCAAACTTGGCCTATATATCCATCCCGTAAAACCTACAGATTTTGTCTAAGCCTACTGGTAAATACAAGGAAGAAACAAAAAGGAAATTGGGCCCCTCAGCCCCGAAGAAGTAGATATGAGTTCAGTATCCACCAGTATAATATATCTAGATTATCAATTGTAGTTGTTCTAAGTTTTGTGTATAACTATCAATTTATTATTATGGAATATTATGTAAGATTAAATCTATCCATTCCTTATCAGTTGGTAATTTTATTATATTATTCATATATTTTCCAATCATATTCTTTTTTTTTTCCTTTCCACCAAACGATATATTATGATGTAAAGATTAAATACCTCCAGTATTTCAGTCTGGATAATGATGGATTTAAGTGGATCTTTATTTAACAGATCTGGCTATCAATGTAGAAGAGTATGTGGAAAAAACACATGCATTTTCACATGTATAATTTTTATGATATGATGATGGGATCACTGCAATGACCACTTGAAATGTAAAAAAAAAAAATAAATAAAAAATAAATAAATAAAAAAATAAAATTCGGTATTTTAGAGAAAATTGTACATTTGATGTTAAATGATCATTCATCTTTAAAAACGTACCTTAAACATTTACCAATCGTCTGATAATTATTTATGTGGTAACAGGTAAAAAAAAAATGACTATTAAAGACTGACTGAGTGTGATCTTCTGGTTTCTTCTGAAACCGAAACCAAACCGAAAGTTAAAAAGAACTTTATGATAAATGCAAGCTGAAGCCGAAAGTTTAAGGAGGCTTTCGGCCGACATCAAATTGAATAAAACTTATCTTTTCTTTAACAATATTGACTTATGGCTCCAGAACCGGTTTACATATTGTGTTAACATTTTTTGTCAATCCTGTTATGACAGTTTTGACCATGACTGTATCAAGTTGTATGATTTTTATCACTTGGGAAATGTATGCGTAAGTCTCAAGTTAACAAAAACAGGTGAAAAGATTTTAATTTTTTTTTTTTAAACGGAGGTATTTTTAGGCAAAATACACAAAAGTATTGTATCTAGAGTAAAAGTATAAATTAGTACGATTTTAATATACATATACTCTCATTTATACTCAAATGATAATATTGTGAGTGAAAAGTGGCGATAAAATATAATAATGAGAGATATAATTAACATCAATGAAAATGTAAAGATTTTTGACGGCCAAGGAACATTCATAACATGCCCTGAGCTCCTAACAGCATATTATGTTTTTTTAAACAAGTTAACTGTGTAGTAACTGCACTAAAAAGGACGCAGCGGTAGAAAATACCACTTATATATTCAATAATAATGTTCCAATCGGTATAAATATTTTGTTTTAATGAACTTCTAAATCCCGCAATAATCATTTTAAAAAATGTTGTTTTATTTATGATTTTATATATATAGACATGTATAGATATATATATTAATGTATAATGCATTACTTTTTCTTTACAGATATCGTGGATTGTTTCTTCACAGAAAATAGACTTAAAAATGAATGAGTAAATGTAATTAAGTGTAAAGCTTTTTTTTCAATAGATTTTAGTTTATATTATTTTTTGTTTATTCATACATAATGTAGGAAAACAATAGACACGTTTCTTTGTATCTCCTTGCTCGTTTTTAACGAAATGTAAGTTGGATGATTAGAGCGATGCAGAAGAAAGTAGGACATTCATATATATGGTTAATTTTCAATTAGTCATATTAGATTTTTTTTAAACATGCAATGCGCTCTTTCTTTACATTAAAAAAAAAACCAAGTGCCATCAAAATAAGCATGTGACACAGAGCTAGCATTTATTTATATATGATAAGGATCAGAAACAAAAACTGTCCTATTTTCTGGTGGTTTCAAGATGCATACAATCAGACGTTGTCCATACTCAACTTCGGCAGTAATGAAGCAATATTTCCTATACACTTTTTAACATTCATTGCTGAGAAGTCAAGGTTGGAAAAAAAAGAAGAAAAGGAAGCACAATGCCTTCGGAAGGATTTTTATAATGTTGCTTGCTACTTAAATCGTTAACTATATTTTTTTTAATTGCTGGAAAAGAACAAAATGTTATAGTCTAGCTCCACTATTAATGCAAGTTTTCGTTGAATATGATTTAATTAGATGACAAGGTGAAGGTAAATAATATTTATTTCAAATGTTGTGATTTATTAAAGATAGAGTCTAGCACCTTTTAATGTTAAAACAAATTTAATTTTTGTCTCAAAACATTAAAAAGGTAGCCTTAGATTTTATCCCTTTAAAAATATTTTTTAATGTTCATTATTAAAAAATTGAATGGTCTCATATTCAATATTTAAACTTACATTCATATTTTAAAAGTATTTTCCTTATAATTTTCTCTTTAGCTGCAAAACTTCCTCTTGTCCCAAATAAAATCAGACTTCACTAATAAGACGGCGGATACACAAGTCTCTGCAAAAGCGATCCTAAATTTTTCCTTGTTTTTTCCCTGTTTTTGTTGGGTTTTTTTTTTTTGCAGTTTTTGTAGGGCCCCTGAGATGTATATCACATGACATAAAAGTCATTAAAACGTTATCGTAACACAAAAAAACAACAACACAATTTAGTCCAATCCTACAACAGTGCAATAGCCCTTAATCAGTTTGTTCACAACAGTTCTATTCTAACCGAAATCGTCCAACCGTGCATTGGACTTACTAAAATCATCTTTGATTTGCCAAATATTGCATGGCTTAGTTATAGCTTTTTAAAGCATTCTGACTTGTATTTGTCTTTCCTCAGAGTTTGCGTTAAATTAAGGATCATTTAGCATTTTATTAACACTATTTTATTGACATTAAATCAAAACAAATGTTATAAGACAACTAGATTATGCTATATGTGCCTTGACTGGTTTTACCACATCGGTTATTAGATATCACCTAGCTGAAAATTAGTGGAAAAATAGGTAAACTTTTAAAGTCATCAGGAAGAGATCTCTAAAAATGTCAAGATAGAACTGATTGTAATTTTTTTTTTAAAATAAGTAAAAGAAATTTAAAAATGTGATGTTTTTGCGTTTGTTTTTTTAATAAGTTTTGTGGGAATTTTTCAGCTATTCATAAAAAAAAAACTACTAACACGTAAGATAATAAAATGTGTTTTTGCATAAAGGTTTTGAGCTTATTCTTACCAGCTGGTTTATCCAGTCCCTTTACATTGTTTTATTTTTCAACTTTATAAGGGTGGACGAAATATTAGTGATTTTTTTTTATACCGGCTTTTTGTGACTTTCTGGAAAACATATGTTTTTCTATTTATAATGGAAAATAAAGGCACAACGTTGTTGATCTCAACCGACTCTACACTTGTTTTAGTCCAGCTTTATTATTTTGTTTTTAAATACTTCAACTTTTGCTTTCTTAATGTTAATATGACGCAAAACAATTGTGTTTCCCTGCTGAGAGTTCCAAACAGAAAGACATGTCCTGGTTGTCGTTGTTTGTTGTTGTACACATTGATGTGTTTTAAGGGATATATTTTAAAACACTCCAGGCATAAGTTCAAAACAGAATTCTTTTTCTTTTAATACTAGCCGTGCTTAAAAGATATAGGTTGGTATAAGTCGTGAGACGATTTGACGAGTTAACCGGTGTACCATGTTCTTTAATTTCATTGGACATAATAATTTTCAGCACATAAATAAAAAGCGTAGTTTAACCAAAACAATATTTTACAACTATAATTAAAATACAAGACATCTCTGGCGTGAAATTAGCCCTAAATGAACTCTTTTAGTGATGAGAATGAATTCATAAGGGATCATTTATATGTGACAACAGCCAGGGGAGCACGCTGGTGAAGTCGTACAGACTTGGGGGACTAAAGAATTTTTTGATATCTTTTAAGCCTTAATGTTAAGAGAAAAAATTCACTCTGATCGTGATGCTCTTAGATATCTGTGGTTAAATGGTGAGGTGTTAAGCAGGAAGTTTGATTTTGAATCATCAATAGCCAGAGACTCAATAACGCCACAGTCTTTGGAAAGCGATGCTTAAACGAACAATAATTGTTCTAAATTATCTTTCCTCAAACTCAACTACTTTTCATGTTCTATATTTTCACATGGTTTTGTTTTACTTTTTCTAATTTGTATCCGTTTTCGTCATAGGAATCTTCTATGTCTAAGTGGATAACACTTAAACATTAAAATTATTTGATTTGTCGTTTTGAAAAGAGTGATTCACCTCACTTAACCTTTAAGAGCATTAAAGTTTCGTTCTTGACGACGTTACTGAGTATCATAGCATTAGGGTGTGATGAGTAATCGAAGAAATAATTGTGTAAGCTGACTAAATAGGCTATTTATACATATAACATCTAAATGAATCCCAATCATCTAGAAGAGGAAGGATTTCATGGTTTAGCCTTGTTTCTAAATTGATACAAATATATTTACCTTTACCTTACAGCTATGTATTTACTTGTATGTATTTGTCCAAACACAATAACTATTTTTTTATTGGTTCATTTTTTATCTGATCGCTTAAACACTTACCATTGTTTTTCACTTAAAATTATTCAGGTCTCCCATGTAACACAATTTTTAAAAGAGACTGTAGTGAAACGTTTTTTTTTCTTCTAATGATGATTCTCAAGTCGGGATGCTAGAAGAATAAAACTAAGGCTTTTTCTGGAGGAAAAAATGTTTGATTTTTCTCAAACGTAGACACTTTAAAAAAATAAAAAACTAGTAGCGAAATAAATAATTATATATTTCATGATAATGCCCTTTATTCATGTATTTATTTTTTTTAAAAAATGAGTTCGTCTTTTCAACAATAACTCTTATGTGTAAGTCTTCTTCTTGTTATTTCTTAATACTCGGTTTCTATTCTACTCATCCTTGTTTTGTTTTTATTACTTCTGATTCATACAATTGTGAGTACCAACTAGAAATAGTTCATTAGACTGTAAGAAGTCAAGGCCGTACTTGAACGTTTCCCATGACTCAGAATCTCTACTAAATGGGATAGTACGTTGCTTTGACAATCAATAGTTAACATCTTTACAAAATTCCTATTTGGCAATATAGGATTGCTATCTCAAACAGAGTTTAAGTTCAGATTTCATTTTATGATTTCTTTTATATTTATTGATTTAAAAAATAATGTTTGGTCTGAGTCACAATAGAGTATGTTTATACAAATGTTTTACGTTAATTTTTAGTTCTGTCATAATTCCATTATTTGTTGATAAGACTGTCATAATGCGATTATTTGTTGATAGCACAGTCATAATTCTAATATGTGTACATAAACTGTGATAATTCCATTATTTGTACTTGTCGTTAACACTGTCATAATTCCATTATTGGAATCTATGTGCTCATCAAGAGATATGCTTTAAAAAAAATATAATTTTTATCAATTCATGAACTAAAAATTAAGCTCAGGATATGTGATACATTTAAATGTTATCAGTATCATAAATTCAGTTTAGACGCACTGATATCAAACTACACTTTTCTTACAAACCTTATTTAGAGGTTCTAACATTACTTCAGTTTTGAGGTGTTGAAGATTTATAATCATTTTGTTAAAATATTAGCTGTTCCATTTTAAACATTGTCCATAATTAGTATCATAGTAATACATGTCATATGATAATGTGCAATCGATTTACATATTGTTTAGTTCTCAAAGGTCTGTCTTTCTTGCTCTATTGTTTTTTCTTTGTTTCAAATATAATTACTTTACCGCTTCATGGAATTATCGTAATGATTCACGGTAGACTTTGCACAGTAACTGAGTGAGTTTAAATTAAGACGTTTAAATCAATGCATTAGTTTTATAGCTTGATACCGAAATGTAATATTATTTTGGAAAATTTAAAGATGTAAATTCAACACCAACACTAGTAAAACGCTTACGAGGGGCAGTTTAAGGCATTTTCTTTGAGATTATCAATTTCTCTCGATTTGAACAATCCTTAACAGTACTTTACAGATTATAAAATAAATCATATAAATATTATAATATAAAAAGCTAACGTCTATGTATATTACAAATAAATCCCCCCCCCCAAAAAAAAAATAATTAAAAATTAAAAAAAAATAAAGAATGGATGCTAAAACCTAAAAAAAAAACAATATCTGCATCAAAACAGATTCACTATCGTGTATCCTGTTTAATATCACGTAAGAAAAAGTTATTAGATGTATACATGTGCGTGAGCGCCAGTCGAACCCATCACAGAGGTTTTAATGAACCACAACCTTTAGGAACTCAATATAGCCAGCCATGACAGTACTCGACGTACGCAGACGATATCGCGCTTTAAGGCAACAAATGAATATATTTTTTTTTAATATCCAAAGCAAAGACCCAACTTAAAAAATAAAATATTGTAAAATATTTGGAAAAATCAAATCAAATAATGAAACACTAAGACAAACGCCCATTGTTTGTAATGTCTTGGAGGTGTAAACGATGGAAACAGAAGTCTTAAGGAAGCCTAGTAAACAAGGTCAGCAAGACATGAAAAACAATTCATTTTATTAAAGGAAACAGAAACCATACATAATGAACAGGCTACTTAAAACAAAAAATAATTCAGTTTTAGTGTACACCAACAAAGGGAAGGCACTCCATACTATGAAAAAAACAAGGAAAGAATAAATTAACACGCATCTTTATATCTACCAAATAAATTAAAAAAACCAGCACCATGGCATGAGAGAAATGCATTGAAACAAGTCTTCACTCTCTCATGGGTGCCCATACACTCTCTCATGGGCACCCATTCACTCTCTCATGGGCGCCCATACACTCTCTACAAGACTGGTTTACAGAATTAAAAACAAAGTTTAAAAAAATATATATTAATTTAAAAAAAAACAAACTTTTCTGTGATTTTTAACCATGTTTCTTTGGAACAAAAAATATTGTTGATCTAAATAACGTAAGGCAATATAATATAATAGTGAAGGTAGGAATCTTAACCCTACAAAGACTCCAAGTCATACTCCAGTAAATACTATTTTAACATATACTTATGGGTAGGAAGATATAAGGATATAAAAAAATTAAGGTAAGTTTCATAAAGAGTTCAATTCCTTCAAGTCGCCAAAGTTTTTTGGAACGTTCGTCGTTTGTTGTTGATTCTGTTTTCTCTTTTGTTTCATTCTTCAGCTATCGAGGGTCTTAAGTTCCGTAAACGAAAACGCAGCGCAAAGCTGGACAAACTAATACATAGTCCAATGAAAACAATAATCGTTGTCAATACCATTCCTGTTATATTATGGTCATCTGAACTGTCGCTTGCCACTGAAATGTAAAACAATATTAAGTCAAATGTCTTTATTTTCTTAGACATTTCGAATCAAAACTGCCGGTTTTTTTTATTTTTATTTATCGCACCCCCCCCCTCCGGGAAATTACATTTGCGCGCCATATTCTTAAATAGTGTTATATTTATACAAATATGTTGCATGAAAAAGTACAATTTTGAGCCCCCTATAAGATGGGGAGTCACAAACACTGTGCTCACTTCGTCCTCCTCTCTTGCCCGGCCTGCTGGCATGAAATTAAACACATATACTTTAAAAGATAATAATAATCTCTGAATATTTTTTCTAAGGCGAATGCATTCTTTTGATAATATTCTTTGTAAAATAATAATACTATCAGTTCGTTTCTAAGTGTGGGTTGTGGTACTTAATGTTTAGATGGCCGACGTGTTTGATAACCGTTTTGCACGCTAGCCTTTGAAAACAATTAATATTTTTTTCACAATACTCTTTCTCTTCCGACTTGTATGAATAAAAAATCAAACAATTTTAAGCACTTTCGGATTTGGCATCTGAAAATATCGATGGAAATCCCTTAAATATCACTTAAGATTTTAACCGGGGACAACTACCAGAACTGACTAAATCTATTTTAATTTTTAGTCTAAAACAACGCATAACTTTGCGCGCGTTGAAATATGATGTAACGTCGCAACACAAAGTCAGAGGAAATGATGTGCAGTTTATGTCGTCTTGACATGTTACACTGCCATGACTAATTCTATGGTCCGAGTTTATTACAGAAATTCATTCGGCGTGTGGAAAAAAAAAAGGGAAACAGCTTTATCACGAAATAAATTAATTAATAAGTATTTAAATTTGTGAACGATATTGCCCTAAAAAAAATAATTAAATAAATAAATATATATTTTGTAGTGTCTGCAAAAAATCGGAAAACTAGAAAATAAATTAACCTTACCGATACTTAAATGTAAAGATAAATATCAAATATATTTTAAATATAAATATTCAGTCATTCCCTGTGCTTACTTAATAAAGAGCATATTTTCCCCTTGTAGCCACTTGCACACCCACTCAGACATCTCAAATCTATCTGGGAACAGCTGCCGTCTCCAGCACAATTGTTGCACTCTGAAATTAAACGGTGACGTCATTTCTACATGTCCACAAATTATGGAGCCTAAGACACTCACAAATGTTCTAAATAAAAAAAAACTTAATATGTGTTAAGAAAAGAAGAAACAAATGCGACGTGGAATGGAGATAC
This sequence comes from Lymnaea stagnalis, assembly GCA_964033795.1. Classification (NCBI taxonomy): domain Eukaryota; kingdom Metazoa; phylum Mollusca; class Gastropoda; family Lymnaeidae; genus Lymnaea; species Lymnaea stagnalis. The sequence goes on from CAXITT010000017.1 coordinate 2,053,519, forward strand.
AATTTAAAAAAAAACCACACACATCAAAATATCGATATGAAGATATAAGGATATTAAAAAAATTAAGGGTTTTTTTCATAAAGAATTCAATTCGTTCAAGTCGCCTAAATTTGTTGAGTGTTCGTTGTTTGTTGGTGATTTTGTTTTATATCCTTTATAAAATGTCATATTGAGCAATTGTGTCCAGGCGGAACATTTGACAGAACATGTATGCAAGTAACCCGCTTTTGAATGATCCCTAAAAGTCCTCCCCCACCACCAGGCTCACAACCGCACATTTTTTTCCCCACGCCCCTGAACTATATCCGCTTTAACACAACAGATTTATTACACCAACTATTTCCACAAAAAAAAAAAAATCAATAAAACACTTTGAACCAAACGCACTTTTAAAAGAAAAACGGTGGAGGTGAAACCGTGGAGATGAAACGGTGGAGGTAAAACAGTGGAGGTGAAACGGTGGAGGTAAAACAGTGGAGGTAAAACGGTGGAGGTGAAACGGTGGAGGTAAAAAATGTTGGAGGTAAAACGGTGGAGGTAAAATGGTGTAGGTGAAACGGTGGAGGTGAAACGGTGGAGGTAAAACGGTGGAGGTGAAACGGTGGAGGTGAAACGGTGGAGGTAAAACGGTGGAGGTGAAACGGTGGATGTAAAAAACGTTGGAGGTAAAACGGTGGAGGTGAAACGGTGGAGGTAAAAAACGTTTGAGGTAAAACGGCGGAGGTAAAACGGTGGAAGTAAAACGGTGGAGGTAAAACGGTGGAGGTGAAACGGTGGAGGTGAAACGGTGGAGGTAAAACAGTGGAGGTAAAACGGTGGAGGTGAAACGGTGGAGGTAAAAAACGGTGGAGGTAAAACGGTGGAGGTGAAACGGTGGAGGTGAAACGGTGGAGGTAAAACGGTGGAGGTGAAATGGTGGAGGTAAAAGAGTGAAGGTAAAACGGTGGAGGTGAAACGGTGGAGGTAAAAAAACGTTGGAGGTGAAACGGTGTAGCTGAAACGGGGGAGGGTAAACGGTGGAGGTGAAACAGTGGAGGTAAAAAACGGTGGGGGTAAAACGGTGGAGGTGAAACGGTGGAGGTGAAATGGTGGAGGTGAAACGGTGGAGGTAAAACGGTGGAGGTAAAACAATGGAGGTAAAACGGTGGAGGTGAAACGGTGGAGGTAAAAAACGTTGGAGGTGAAACGGTGGAGGTGAAATGGTGGAGATGAAACGGTAGAGGCTAAATGGTGGAGGTGAAATGGTGGAGGTGAAATGGTGGAGGTGAAATGGTTGAGGTGAAACGGTGGAGGTGAAACGGTGGAGGTGAAATGGTGGAGGTAAAACGGTGGAGGTAAAACGGTGGAGGTGAAACGGTGGAGGTGAAATGGTGGAGGTGAAATGGTGGAGATGAAACGGTAGAGGTGAAATTGTTGAGGTGAAACGGTGGAGGTGTAACGGTGGAGGTGAAACGGTGGAGGTGAAATGGTGGAGGTAAAACGGTAGAAGTAAAACGGTGGAGGTAAAATGGTGGAGTTGAAATGGGGTGTGTGAAATGTTGGAGGTGAAATGGTGAGTTGAATTTCTGGAGGTAAAGTAGTGGGGGGGGGGTGTGAAATGGCGAAGTTAAAATGATACAAGTGAAATGGCGGAGGTGATTTGGTGACGGCAACATTAATGATGTGGATCATCAACCATACACCTTTGAAGTACGTTTTCTAAGTACGAGGATATCGGGCTGATTTTATTGAAATCAATCAGAGCTGTTATTTAGGGGTATGTACCTACGCTCATGTCTTAATCAGTTTTACTTTCAAAATTTTACAGTAACAATAATTTTAAAATAAATACTAAAAATATATTCAACTTAAATAGTTGTCAACAGCAGGATGCAATAGCTTGATGTTTCGTTATATTTCGATGAAAAATCTAATATCACTAATAGTATGATCGTTATAGACAAAAGTAATTGTGTTAGGGAAGTATTTCATGAATAGTTTTTTACTTTTGTCACAGAACATGCCTCCATAGCCCGATTGACAGCCTCCCGAGCAATTGCCTGTACTGCGATCACAATCCGTAGTGCGACATGTGGTTGGACATGCTGGGAAAAAGAATTTTTTTTAAATTTTTTAACGGATGGCATTTCGTAAGGAGAGCTGAAAAACAAATCAGTTTTTTTTTGTTTTTTTTTTTAAATGCGAAACCTGGCCCTATCAAGAAATTTGTTCGAACAAAAATGTGTTCAAGGAAAATTTGTTAGAATAGAACATTGTTCGAAATGAAATTTGTTTTACGGAGATTTTATTTTGTTTTAAATGTTTTAAAGTTGCAAATGAGACAGGGAGCAAAAACTTTTACTTTGAAATTTATATTTTTTTGATTTCCCCCCATTATTTCATTGGCACGAATTTCCACCTTGCTTTTTTTTCTATATATTTGATCAACGATTAAAACCATACACTATTTTTGTATTAAATTGTTGTGATTATAATGAAAAGAAAATTACAATAATATAATTTCTTAAGTTTGAAAATTGAAATCTAAAATAAAATATATTTGATAAAAAAAGAAGTTTTGAAAATAAAATTAAGTAATTCATTTAGTTTTTAAACCACTTTTTTAAAATTGAAATGTTACATTTTTTTAGAATAGTTAACAAATTTGAGGATTTCATTTAAATTTTTAAAGCTAGAACAAATAAACATTTTACTTTTGCATTCAAAAATATTAGGGGTCGTCCATTAACTACGTCAACAGTTTTTACGCAATTTTTTACCCCCTCCCCCTTGTCAACAAATGTCAAGCTTTCAGTGACCCCCCCTCCCCATATTTAATTCTGTCAATATTTTATACCCCCCCCCACCCGCCACCCCCCAAAAAATAAATAAATAAATGAATTACAATATAAATAATTTAATTTGTAAAATAAATTTTACATTGTCCTGACCTATTTTAATGACACAAAATTGTAAGAAAAACATGTCATTAAATGTTCATATGGTTAATGTACAAGTCAAACGTTTTTACCCTTGTTTGTTTTAAAAAATGCATAATCAAGGAAAAAGGTTTTTGAAGACTAAATATCATTGTTCGTAGAAGTATATATAGGACCATTGTCAGTAAAGTAGACAATTATAATATAGTTTCTAGCTGTGGTCATCTTCCCATCCAGTAACCAGGTGTTGCTATATCGTAACAATGGGCAACAGGGACATCATTTGGGTAGGTCAGGGGGGAATCCCCCCTCCCCTGAATTTGTAGCTGTGATTTTAATTGCAATGTTTTGTGCGCATCAAATAATTAACAAATTAACAAGCTGACCAAGTATTTGTTTGCCCCCCCCCCTTTTAAAAGCTCTTGAAATGACGCCCCTGATTGGCCTACTCTATAGTAACTGACTTATCATTTTCATGTTGTGGAACCGAGATACCAAACATGTCAACATCATCCTCATCTAACCACTCAACACTTAACATTGAAGCCAGGTCTGCTTCCAAAACATAGTGGTCAAGTCGGGGGGGGGGGAGGGGAGGGGGAGAGGGGGGATTTAAGTAGCAATTTTTTTTTTAAATGTACAATTAAATAAAACTTTTTCTTACAAACTTTTTAACACGATGATGAACTTTTTCTGTTTATAGGAGGTGGGGGGGGGGGGGAGGGGAGGGGGAGAGGGGGGATTTAAGTAGCAATTTTTTTTTTAAATGTACAATTAAATAAAACTTTTTCTTACAAACTTTTTAACACGATGATGAACTTTTTCTGTTTATAATGCTCATATGAAATCTTTGGTTTGACAAATTCGCGCTCTACATATTGAGGCTAGTACTCATTAACAAATGATGATTCATTATTTAGTGTTACAAGACATACCTATCCGCCAAAGAAAAAAAATATAATATAAAAATAATAGGTAAATGTGATTTAAGAAAAATAGTATGTTAATAATTGTATATACTTTTATTAAATGTCTTTTGAAACAATAATTGAGAGACATAGCATAATTTATAATTTTTTCGGAGACTCAAGTTCAATGTACATATCCGATCTTTGTCTCATTCTAATTTATGAAAGAAGAAGACATAGTTTACAAAACGTGATTCTCCTAGCCTTAATCTCTTAGACTGTATAGATTTAGATTAAGTCCCATTTCATCATAAAGGTAATGAATTTTAAAAAAGTCCGATATTTTGTGAAAAATAAAGAGTAAACATAATGTGACAAAAGCGCACTGTCCGCTCAAATAGTGAACACCTGGCAACTTTAGCATTGTCGGTGTGAGCAATAATTGCCATAAGCTTTCTCTGTCTCATTGCAGGTGCTCGCATTGGTCGAATCCTTTTTTTTTGTTGTTGTTGAGTAGCAGGTAATATTTCTTATGCTGAAGATGGCATTGTTAGTGCTGTTGAACTTGCTATTTCAACATGACTTGTGGTGTAAAATGGATGTTACAGATTTTGAAAATCCATTCAAGCAGCTACGTTATTATTGTTAATCCCTTTACTTTCCCATCATTCTCAAAAAAAAAAAACAACTTATTTCTACTCGAACAATATCATTTATCTCGACTGCACATGACACATACAAAATATATGACTATTTACACTCAATATTTTTTATCTTTAAATTCCATAACCATTAAATTTTAATTTAATGGAGGAAAAAAAAATTATTGTTGTCGTTAACTAATCTAAAGCCCCTCCCTCCCACATGTCAACAACTGTCAAACTTTTCCAACACCCCCCCCCCCCCCCCCCCCCCCCCCATTTCGTTGACATAATTAATGGACCGCCTTTAATGTAGTTGAATGACAATAAGAGGATAAATGCAATTAAATTTAAATGTCAAATATGTAGCATAAACTAAAGTGTCTTTAAAAAAATAATATAAAATTAATACTTTAAACGCATTTAACTTGACAGGCTCACCCAACGTGCATTGCTTTCCATGAAAACCTGCCGTGCAGCGAGGTTCCACTGAAAAGTGTTGACATACTAATAAGCTTATTGTATTATATCTTAACTCCTAAAAAGCGATTTACAAACAAATCGAATCACATTAAGTTATATTAAATTTATTTCAAACGATAACTTTTGAATCTCCTTTTTAATGCACGCTTTATTATTTAAATGTATATTGTTATTTATTTATTTGTGTGTTTATTTGTTTGGGGGGGGGGGATATTGAAGACGGGTCCGATTTTATTCCAGAGAAATTCATTTTGATTTCACTGTGAATGTCTGTCATTCAGATTGTGATTTTAAAGATGGAGAGTTTTTTCATCACAAGGAAGTCAATTTTTTTTTTCTCTACTTCTTAAAGTTGTCCTACGCATACTGCTTTGTTACATACATATGACTTGTAATAATAACGTTTCATTTAAGTATCAAACTCAAATCATAATGCCAGTATAAGGGTGAAAACATGACTGGTCCATTGCTTCAACACTAAACCGAAACTTGCCCCCCTCCGTAGTAGACAGCGAAGAGGCCATGACAGTCAGTTCCGGCTAGTAACAGCAAGAACACAGTACAGCAACTGCTCATTCCTGCCAAAGACAAGCAGGGACTGGAACAAGCTTCAAAAAGGGACAATTGAGGCGACAACTTTTGATATATTTGCGTCAATTGACTTAGGACTTCTAATCCCCAGTTCCTGGTACCCTCGCTGAGTAGCAGTTGCAACCAGTGCCAGGAACAGAAACATGGCAAATCCCAATTACAAAAACAGTAGTTAAAATGATAAAGACATTGTTCGTGGCGCCTTAAGATATAGACAAGAAGTAGAAGGTAGGCTAAATCATAAATGACAGTAAATATTAAAATAAATATTTTTACAAAATGACAAAATCGAATATATAACACACGAAAATCTCGAGTAAACCAAATAGCTTCCAGAAAAATATTGCGTTTTCGATGACAGCACTAGGTTCCCAAAACAGAGGTACTTGAACTGTCCCAAAAAGTGAAGCATATTCTCCGAACACGCAGAATAGTCGAGAAACAGAGATCCAGCAACAAGAGAGCATTGCAGACTCCAAAAGTAAATCTGAAATCACTGTTCTCCTGTGAGAAGTACAGCGGAGACAGCGTTCCGGGATTGGCCTCATAAGCCAATGAAGAAAGTTTAAATAAGATACGAAATCTTCCCATGATGACAGAAAGATGTCGATGATCTCAATCTATAAGCATCAGATTTGATCCTTATATTGTTATTCATCTTTAGACAATATGTATAAATCGTACTGTTAAGAGATATAAAAACTTAACATTATAGTTATTATGCGTGATAGTTTTTGTCTTTGCCCAGTTATCAATGTTGATTGCTGCAGTATGGGGTATTAGGACTTTAGATACCAAATAACTATTTTTTTAATTAGTTTATTGAAAGTCCCAAGACAAAACAAGAGCTAAACTGTCACGGCTAAGAAACATTCTTAGCTCGAATTTGGTTTAAAACACATAGAAAACACGCAATTTCAAAGACTATTCGATTTTGTCAGAACAACACATTATCTTTCTCTATTGTGTACGTTTTTCTGCGTCAATACTGAACAGAAAAAGGACTTGGATCTCTTGCCATGTCCAAGGCCGCGTACACACAACAATCCCCCGCCGACGGCGTCCTTGTTGGACACATTTTGAAAATGTCTCATGTTCCTTGTAATGAAGCTTTCATAGCTTGCTAAATATTCACATTCTTATCATCATTTTTTTTGTGTTCGACTTGGGAAAACTTGGCAACTGGCATCACGTTTGAAACTTTAATTTTCCACGACATTTGAGTATGTTAAATTACACTTTTTTAGTTTTTAGTCAATAGTTTTCTGGTGCTCATTTGCTTTAAGTTCCATGTTGCCGTAGTTCAACCAATAGGAGTCCCAATAAAATCTCAACATTAACTTATCAGAAAAATAACTTACTGTTAGATGTACAAGTCCCGTCAACTCTATTACATAGCTCACATGTAGTTGGACAGTCTGGTGGGAAAATGCCTTGTTTTTTTAAAAGATTTTTATTTTATACAATTTTGATATTAAGTATTGCGCATTTGGATTTTATAAAATTAATTTTCCAAATTACCTTGAAAAAGATTAATTTTTAAAAAAAAACTTGTTATATGTACCATTACATACACACACACACATATATATATATTAAATGTCTTCCATAACAACAATTATTTTTGTGTCAACAACAGACTCACAAATTGAGGACATCAGTGAGTTTAGTTTTTCTTCATTAAGTCAAAAACAAAACTAATAATTAAAACGTTTAGACTGTGAAACAAATTCAGAGTTTCACCATGTGGGTCGATGTTTTGAAAATTAAGCTTGGACAACGAGCGTCTGAGATGGGGTGGTGTAGATTCTTTTTTTTTTTAAAAATAATAAGACATGTGATTTGATAATTTTAGACAAAACGAGTTAAACACTTTACTGCTTGTCATTTAATGCATTACACAATTGTTCAATTACTTCAATACAAAATTGTTCAAATACTGAAAATTTTGGCACAGACGTTAATTCTTGAGGAAGGAAAACCCGAGAACTGAACATGAAATCATCCTGAGGTAATCATAATATGAACATGTTACCTCTTTTATTTTTTATTACTCAATTTGGGAGAGATGGAGGCAAAAAACAACTACAGTTGTTTTAAACGTTGGTTGCAATACTCACACTGTCTTAAATGACGTAAACTAAGTAACCATAAGTTGGTTTAACATATTTTTTTTAAAAAAAACTACATTTTATTTCTCGATTGGATACACGGTATAGAAACAGTACAATTCTATTCATTATTTTACTTCTTTAAATATACAAAAAGTTCCCCCATCACTAGGTCTTAAAGCTATTTTAAAAGGAACGCAGGAAGAACATCTACTTCACCTCGATCACAAACTGGGCCATACTTGCCCCTAACGCATCCTTCAAGACATTCCTTCGTCGTCTCATTGCAGGCGCCTTTTCCGTCACAAGTGTCTGGGCATTCTAAGCAGAGAGATAGGGTTATCTTAAGCCGCAACATAGCATGAATCGTTACATGATTTAAACCACGAAACTCTTATAAATGTGAAATATAATGTAACATTACACCTACGATTAGAGATATGGGGACACTTATCAAGAAATTTATCACAGAACTTTAACGATTTTCAGTGTGATAAAGTAGCTATAATATCCGTCAAAGAACACTTCTTCTACTTATATTTTTAAAAAAAAGTAATTAAAAAAAATTTGCCTATTAACATAGTAGTTATTACATTTATATCTTTCCTTGTTCTATATCCCGTTTTTTTTTAAATGGATATTTTATTCTCTAAAATATATTTCTGTATTATAAGCATATAAGGGACTTGATATAATAAGAGTCCAATTTTTATAGAAAACTTCTATTTTACAACCATCTTAAATGACATCGAAAAAGCCACAAAGTCATCGAATCAAACTAGTGATTGTTCAATTGCCTTAAAAACACTTTTCCACAACTTGAAGTGAGACTGATGCAGTGGTTTATACTGATGTGCCTTGGCTCAACACACTATAGCTCATTATAATTAGTATAAGAGGGCTCAAAATTGCGAATCTAGTAAATGTGTAGCCCAAAGTGAAATTAAATTTGACTTTATTAATATAGTCATTAACAAGTGTGGCACACATTAGGGCGCCAAGAGTTGATTATCCGGACTGCCCCTTTTTAATATTGATTTTTTTACTAAAATTTCCTCTGCAGTAACTTTTTTAACGCAAAACTACCTTGTGAGTGTGCAGTCATTAATTTTTTTTTTTTTTTTTTTTTTTTTTTTTGAAAACTTAATACGATTAACCAAACATCTACCTTATTCGTTTTTATTTTTTTTTTTTTTTTTTTTTTTTTTTTTTTCTCTCCAGTACCTTTTTTCCCCCCATTCTCCCTTTTGGGTGTGCCGTCTTTATTTTTTTTTTTTTTTTTTTTTTTTTGTATTGAAAACTTAATACGATTAACCAAACATCTACCTGATTCGATTTTGATTGGTAAGTGTACTATTGAAATTTACCTGTTCTCATTAACGATAAGTAAATAATACAAAACAAGACAAAGTAGATATTGTTCATCACTAGTTTCCTTCAAAGCATTGCGTCCTGCGGAATGAAAAAAATATAATATATGATTTATGTATTGTACATAATTGTAAGCTTGGAAACAGTAACGTCACAGCTGATTCAATAGTAGAACAATGTAGGTCAAGGTTGTGTCTAATCTCATAAGAAACCACATAGAGATAAATTATTTCCAAAATGTGATTGGGAATACAATTATTTGAATAGGGTCTTTAAACCATCCCAAATCCCAATAATGTGTATTGTTGTACATAAAAGATCCCACGACATGTTAAAAATACTTAAACAGCGCACTAATAAATGTTCTTTTTTTATGTTCATAAATTTGTGATGAGCTTATTAATTATTGAACGATCAGTTCTAGAGCAGGTTAAATATTATATGCATATTGTTTCTTAAAAATAAATAAATTGCAAAGAAGTTTAAATGGAGCTTTTAGGCTTTTTCTTGAGGCTAAATCTGGGAACCAATTGATTTAAAGTAGGAAAATTCGTTTAAAAGGGACATTTCAACCATATAATGTTATTTTAAATTGGAGTAATAATCGTAACAAACAATTTCTGTTGCATGGTAAGGATAGATAAGTTTTTTTTAAAGATGTTGGGTTGGGGGGGGGGGCAGTTTACCCTATACAATGGCGTCCAGTTCTCCTATCGATAACGTGTCCTCTGAACCCAATTTTCAGTTTAAATGAAGTATAACTATCCAATAGTCTTTTCAGCCAGTCGTCTGTCTCCTGGTTGTCCAGCCGAACAGTTGTGCACTTGACCATTTCTCAGACGACCGAGTCCTCCAGGAGGTCACAGCTCAGATCATCGCTTTGCTTAGTGGCCCAGACAAGGGATAGCAGTTGCTATTATTTTGCCTTTAAAAAAAATAAGATTATCCAGTCTAATTTAATATTTAGAGGAAATATGTGAGTTGACACGACATTTTGAGGGTATTGTTGAGTTGAAAAGTGTACGTTCAATGAATTTGAATAGTTGTCTTTTCTGACATAAAACAAAATGTTACAAACTTTACTGTAGAATCAATAGTGCTGCTCTGTTCGGAAAGCGTTGCTCAATGTTAGTTGTCTTCTGTGGAATATGCTTAGCTTGTTGTTTGTTTTAACCTGTAAAATGACAGTGTTAGTTATATTACGTGGAACGATGCAAGGGAAATCATATGATATGTTTAGTAAAGATTAATTAAATTATATAACACAAAAGTGGTGATAGTTACAACCATGGAGGAGGCGAGAGAAAGCTGTGACCAGGGGTAAAGACTGATGTGAGGCGCGCGATTTCAATATATTTAAAAAAAAAAAAGTTTTCTTGAATTATTACAATTGTGGCACTTCTTTAAAGTAATTCATGGTGTGGGGGGGGGGAGGCTGGTGTAAACTTGCCGCCCCCACCCCACAACCAGGGTGCACGGCTGCTGTTGCAAAATTAAATATTGATGAAATATATGAGTATTTAGCATTAATGAATATATAAATCACAACCAGTGATAGTTCATTACTTAATAACCATAGACATACGGCTAAACTCATCTCAAATAAACGATAAATCCAATAACATTACGCTGATGTTGGCACATCAACATGACCTTTCTTATTGTTCTTCTTTATTTTGAGAGCCCACGATCCTATGTTTTAGAATGGTTCGCGATGTTACTGTGCATGGGTTTCAAGGGGATACTTCATTGGTTGCAAGGGCCACACTCAGCAGTAGTGTTACGAACTGGGGCTGGAATACAGGAGGCAACCGACACAAATGTGTCGAGTGTAGCTGCCTCAACTGTTCCTTTTGGAAGCTTGTTCCAGTCCCCTGTTGTCTTCGGCAGGAATGAGGAGCATTTCTTGGTTTTCACAATAAACGCGGTCGACGGTCGTTTCAATTAGTTTACCTTTCACACATAGCTCATCACATGACTTCTCAACGAGATTTAATAATAATAAAAAGCAAACCCATTTTATTAAATTAACAATAAACACACTTTGCTGAGTAAATCGTTACCACTGACATCCTATATCCGTTTATAAATTTTAAATTAAGAAACAGCCAGATGAGGAAATAAATTACAATATCGAAAATATAGAGAATCAATGTAAATAAATCAAGTGTATTAAAGATATTTCTTTGTTTAAAAAAGAAACTTATTGAAAAGTTTTAATCCCAACTTTTGTTGTTGTGTTCGTGTGTTATGTGTATTTTCTTCAACGCAGTGTTTTAATACTGGTTAAATGTTGTTTCTAATTGCAATGGGACATAATGCCTTTTGCTTAAGCTACTTATTTTTATTTTTTTTAAATGTTGGTGTCGTTTCAATTTAACTCGATCTATTTTCGATTGAAAATAATTTCCCAAATAATCTTTTTTTAATATTAAAGGAAAGAAATAACATACTGGCCTGCTTTATTTTATTACTATTTTTTTTATTAAGTTTCATACCTTATTATAGGCACCTTCGTTCTGTTTTTTTTAAATACCTTAAATTAGCTTGAATGGTACTAAGCTAACACTTTGCAATCAACACTTTGGTGGGTCTAGTGACAAATTGTAGATCCGGGGCTGAAGAGTTTCACTTCCGTGCCACGAGAGTGCATTTTAGTGCCTATAATGAGAAATAAATGAAGGGGCTGCCTATAAGGAGAACTCAGTTCCTAAAAAATTTAAATCTTGATTTTTATATGATGGAGAAGATCGGTTTGTGTGTGTGTGTGTTTTTGTGTCTCCAATATAGCAAATATAATGTTGAATTATTAACAGATCACAAAGTAAAGACATGTTATAATTTTTTTTAAAATTTAAATCGTTTAAAAAAGAAACAGACAAAAAATTCTAAATGTCGGATGAGAAAACATAAGGGTGATACTACTTATCTCGTACAAAAAGTGAGGATTATTTTGTGATTACATCAATTATTATTTTTTTTTAAACGTGTCTTTTTTTTTTTTTTTAAATGACATTTTGAAGTTGTCTGCTGAAATTAACTTTTTGAAACACTCTAGATTCATATTATGCAATTTCGATGCCGCGATCAAGGGCCTAAGACACAGAAAACATAAGGGTGATACTACTTATCTCGTACAAAAAGTGAGGATTATTTTGTGATTACATCAATTATTATTTTTTTTTAAACGTGTCTTTTTTTTTTTTTTAAATGACACTTTGAAGTTGTCTGATGAAATTAACTTTTTGAAACACACTAGATTCATATTATGCAATTTCGATGCCGCGATCAAGTGCCTAAGACACACGACATAGGATACGAATCGTGCCATAATTCGCAGCTGATTCTCATCTCATTGCATGAGAGGCCCTTTCCACGTTTAGGTCTTGTAAGGAAAATGAAGGAGCCGCTGTATGGAGAATAAATAAGGGGGACAGGACTCATCGAACGGCCCGTGGCCTGGCTTTATCAAGCAGGTAAGAGAAGAATGGACGAAGCCAACATCGAAATTGATGTATGAGAGATCATTTTTTGATCACCGATCCAGCTGACGAAAAGCAGTGTTTGCGTGAAATAAACAGACAAAATATGCGCGAATCGCTTGCAACAAATACAAAACAGGTTGGTTGATAATATTCTACTTTTGTTATTAAACTAATTTAATTTGAATTAGTTTGAAAATATTTTTATTAATACTACACTTCTGGTTATGTTAGTTATTTTTAATCCCCAAAATATTGCTATAGCTCCATTAGCAAATTGCAAAGCCAAGATAGGGTCTTTTGGCGGTCCTTCCAGTTGCTGAAAATGTTTAAATAAAATCTTAGATGCTAAATGCTGACCTAGTAATGCTGTGTTGCGCTGTGTGTTGGATGCTGGTACAAAGCCTTGTGAAAATTGATAATTAATAAGCCTTTTTCTTTTTAATAAAAATGTATTTCTCGGCAGAGAGAAAAACAAAAACAATTTTCAACAAAGTCAAACATTTAGTTTTCAAATTTAAAATAATAGCAATTAATTAAAATGATTAAAACCCGAAGATTTGTGTTCATGTTTTCTTTTTTTTTGACATTCTTTTTTTTTAAAAAAAAATCATAATTTTAAAGCCGGCAGAAGTAGCTTGACGGAAAAGACTGCAGCAGAGAGATCTCTACAACGGTCTTTCATTTAGTTTTAATATTTTAATATACGGCATTTTTCAACAACAAAAAAATTATAATTACACTCCAGTATGTCTGCCTTTTTTCCATTTAAGAGGTAGATCTCTAGTTGTACTTGTTTGTTTCAGTTCAAAGTTCAAATTGCTGTGGATATCAAATGCTGCTTGAACTTCACATCCGTTTTTGTTATGTCACAAATACAATGCAGGACGCCACCGTCGTATTATTATAATTATTTTAGCCCATTTTATTTATTGGTTTATTTTTCTATGTCATATCACATATATCACAGATATATAATATAGTAGATATAAAAGTGAACGCTTGTTTGTTTGTGGCTGGATTTGTTCCACTTACTTTTTTTACATGGATTGATGGATCTTGACCAAACTTGGCACATGTATCCATCATTATCCGGAAAGAACTCTTAAAGAGTTGTGAACATTTATAGCATTCCGTTGAGGGCTGGGGGCCCCGAAGTCTTTTTTTTTGTCTTATGTAAGCTTTGTAAAAAAGTTTACTAAAAAACGCTACATGAATATATGGATCCTTAACTAAACTTAGTATAATTACACTTTATTATTCATATTCAAATAACGAAGGGCACTGAACTCATTAGTACCCATTCCTCTGGGGCCGGGGACCCCATTTAATTTTTTGAAATTTAAACTAAATAAATATCAATTTGCTAGGACAACACACTAGTTTCAATGTGATTTGATGAAAACATGCCTTACGTAGTAGAAATACATACACTCCATTGTCCGTTTTGAAATTATTGGTGGATTTAAAACTAATCCAATCTAGAATTTTCCAGAAAGGTCGATAATTGTAAAAAGCAATCTTAATGGCATTTTAATCGGACAAATTTTAAATTTAACTCCATAATTTATCACATGATTTTCATGAAGTTCCATATCTCAGGCAAAAGTGATTCGATAAAATTATGGAATTTGCCCCCGCACTGGGCCACTTGTTTTAGCTTAAATGTATTATAGCTATAGCAGTGATTTCGTTTTATAATCTTACGAGTTCAAAAAAAATTACTGAGAAGTTATTAAATATTTTTAGAATGTTCCAGAAATGTTTATATAGTTCTACGGGGATATATAAAAAGTTATCAAAGCTTATATCAATGGGATCAAAATAGAAACGGGACCATATCAGGAAATGGGATCCTATGAGAGAAGAGGGTCCCTGGGAAACGGGAAAGTAACGGGATTGGCATCCTAATCGGAACGGGATCCCACTTGGATCTGGATCCTATCAGAGGACTCAAACCTACCGAGATCGGTACCCTGCTCTTATCGGGATCCGACAGTTATCGGGATCGGACAGTTATCGGGATCCGACAGTTATCGGGATCCGACAGTTATCAGGATCCGACAGTTATCGGGATCCAACCGCTATCAGGATTCCATCGGCTTCGTTTTCCCACTGGTATCGAGGTACCACCGGGATCGGAATATTGACTGGATCTTGGTATATGTTGCATTGTGTCCATATCAGTTCTGGTCTTTATATATTTGGCAAGGCATTCAAAAAAGGGCTTCTCTTGATATAGTTTGCATGACTTCCATAACCAAGCTGGTCTTGTTATTATCTATATCTCTCTATGTTGATTGCGTTAAAAATGTATTTTTATTCGTCCTATATTAAATTTAATACAGTTACTATATATAAGTTCCTATGTTTACGGTACTACAATAAATTTATGTCTGTTCATATATTGAATGTACTGCAATTAACATATATCTTTCTCTATGTTGATTGTCCATATAATGAATGTATCACAATTTATATCTATGTATCCCAATGATGTATGTATTACAATTAATATATATCGCTATGCGACTGTACTAAGATTAATACATATATATATATATATATATATATATATTTGTGTGTGTGTGTCAATTTGTTGATTGTACTGCAACCACTATCCATTTCTCCTTATATCGACTTTATTACAATTACAAACCTATGTTGATGGTGGTACGATTACAAATTTATGGTCTAATAGGGTGACTGGGTGGCCGAATGGTCTGAACAGAGTGAACCTCAAGTTGGTGGTCTGGTATTCAATTCCAGCCACAGGCCAGTGAAGCAAAAACATCACCCCGGGTGGATGAGACTCGCTATCCTTGGTCGGCAACTCATCTAAGAGAAGGAAACTCTGAGTTCAAAACCCGGAGGTGGAGTCTTGACGTACAGTCCTGCCACCGGACATAGTGGGGTCGGAAGAGTGAGGTAGATGGCAAAGTCACCCGCGCAAGTCATCAGTCACCAGACGACTCGATGGTCCTCGTATATCCTCGACGGACGAACAATGAATGTTCTAATATTGACTATTCTAAAATTACAATATAATTGCTCCTATGTTTAATGTACTACAATTACTATCTTATATGTCTTTATGTTGACTATACTACAATTACAATCTATATGACCCTATATTGATTGTTGCACACTTACTATCTAAATATATCTATGTTGGACCTGCTACAATACCTCTCTATCAGTCCTTATGTTGACTGTACTACAATTACTATCTATTAGCTCCCAGTTTTTTGTTACTCCACCCAGTGCTTCAAACGCCCTTATCTGAACGTACATCCTATCAAGGACACAATAGAATGCAAAAATATGATAATGTTCAAAGTCATAATCTCAGTGGAAGATTTACTTGAAGACTAAACTAAACAAAGCCGTAGGTGTAACAGTTCTCATTGAGCGTGATAAAATACAAGCATTAAAATTATAAACAGTTATAGAGATTTAGTGAACGTAGACCAATAATTAAAGGTTATTACATTGATATAAATACAGTCACTTTGCTTTTATCTAAAGTAAATTCGATTTAAAGATGGATTTTACCTGGCCTTAACATTTGCTCACCGCATATTAAGCAGTACGTTTACAATATATATATATATATATATCAATCTACCGGCATTTTATATTTTTTTTAAATTATTTTTTTAGTGTAGTCTTATATTATTTCAGCTGTCATGAATCAATCATTGACTTGTTATTTTATTGTAGACTTATATTTGTTCAGCTTTCAAGAATTCCATCACTTAACTTGTTATGTCAAGTAATTCCCTTTCTAAAAAAAATAAAATAAATAAAATCTCTGAAATTTCACCATTTAATAATCAACCTCTAGGCAAAGACTTGCTTTATTTCTACTTCGTTTTGATCAAACCCTAGGTAACGACTTGCTTTATTTCTACTTCGTTATGGCCAACCACTATAACACAATGTTTGATATCAATTCGCTTATCTTTCGAACTTTTTGATACTATTTAACCAAGATAGAATAAAAGACCAAAAAAAGAAATATTTTTTAAAAAATGTTTATATGAAATGCTGTTTTCCGCTAATACAGTTAATTTATTTAATTTATATGCATTTAAACATAGAAATTAAGACAAGTATGAAAATAAATGATTGATGGATTTTTTGAAGTTCTAATTAGCATATATGTATCGGTATGTATCAATAATTGATAATTATCAAGTCTGATACAGAGACTCCAATTAAAATGACGTTAGTAGAAATATTCATATCATTTGGAAAGAGAAAAAAAAAAGATATTTATTGCAGTTTGTAAGCAGATCACAATTCACTCTACGTCATAAATAAACTGGTCATTCAGTGAAATTGTCTTGTTAGTAAATTTTATCAACTTCTAGCTTTGTCAAAATTCCCTTTTTTTTTCATATTGTCAAAATTATCGAAAACATCGAATCTTGTGTAACCTTTAAAAATATCTGTATTTTAAAAAAATATTATTTAATGCAAATTAGCAAATCAAAAATATTAATTATACAATTGTTCTTTACTTTAAGCATTTTCCATGTTGGTTGGAAACACATGAAGCCAATTAGCAACTTAAAAAAATAATAAGATAAAGTTTGAAATTCTCCTCTCTGACAACCATTTTGAAACATAGCTTAACAACGAGAAACTCGAAGAACTGAAAATAGTGAGTTCTTTCTGGAAAAGAAGTAAAATTTCAATGATACAGTTTTAACTTTTCATCAAAGAAACAACAATCGTTACTAAAAATTGTTTTATTTACATTAAATGTTCCACACAAAAAATAGTCCATACATATGCTAGATATGTTTATAGATACCGGTATATATGTATATTAAAATTTAATCCCAGTAAAAGATAGTTTAAAATAATAAGTACGTGTTTTAAGTTATGATGAATCTTCCTCACAGTGAAATAACATTTTTGTTAAACCAATTAATCTTTCAGTATTTCAGAGTTTCTTTCAATAAGACTCATATATTTTATTTATGTTTTTTCAAGGGAAAAAATCGATATCCTTTTCAATTTTTTTTTAATCCGAAGAAAGTGTATAATTTGAGAAATATTACATTTTTGTGGTTTTCAGAAAACGGAAATTTTATAATTTTTAAAATAAAATTGACGCTTGTATAAAAAAGTAATTGTTTAAATTTCTTTTCTCCTATATTTTTTTTTTTTAATTTTGCAAACTATTACATTATAATTACAGGGAAGGAATATAAAAAATGCCAAGGCAATGATTTTCAATTGATCTCTCATTTTCATTATTAAGTTGGTTAATTACTTTTATTCGATCCCGACAATTAGGGATACAATGTTAATCAACATCCAGAATATCCAAACGGTCACCCCCAACAAAGTTAACAGGCACCTGCCACACGCTGCCAGGTGGGCCGTCTACTAACCCCCGTAGAGGATTTCCCTCACTTTTCTTTTTGTCAGAGCAACACAGTGACAGTCTGAATCTGTTTCTTTTTGTCAGAGCAACACAGTGACAGTCTGAATCTGTTTCTTTTTGTCAGAGCAACACAGTGACAGTCTGAATCTGTTTCTTTTTGTCAGAGCAACACAGTGACAGTCTGAATCTGTTTCCTTTTGTCAGAGCAACACAGTGACAGTCTGAATGTGGTAGTCGACCGAAAATCCAATCATTTTTCAGTCTTAGGCGAAAAAGAACCAAAAGATTACTTTATTATTTGGCCTAAAAAAAAACTTAAACCGAAAGTGATGAGAGGGCAAATGTTAGCGTCTAAAACGAAATTGAAATTGGTTCCATCTCAACTTGAGTGTTAGATTCGTCAATGTAATATATTGAAAGCTACCATTATTTTTTAACAGTACAGAGATGCCGAACTGAAATGTTTTTTTTTTTTATTTTTTTTAATATCACATGTTAGATCTCTTTTTCTTCAAATGCATACAGCTTTGGTAGGAAAATGTAAAGTATGTTTATGCCTACATGTCAGGAATGGATATTATTGTTATTTGAGAAGCTAGCCATTTATAAATATTTTGACACTTATATTTCTACAAAGTTTTCTTTTTACTCCCATAATTTTACTTGTAGCAATAACACAAAATAAAAATGACAAATTTACACTTTCTTACTTACGTAAACATATTAAAAATAAATAGCATAAAAATCCAATGTTACGGCTTTGTAATTTTTTTTATTTTGATACTGCATGAAAACATGTCATGAAGAGAAACATTTGATTCCAACGAATTGAAGTAAGGAAATAGCACGTAATAACCTATACTCGCTAGACCAGTGGTTCTCAACCTTCTTAATGCCGTTACCCTTACTTTTAGTTCCCCATGTTGTGGCGACCCCCTCCCAAGGTAACAAAATTATTTCTGATGCTTATTTATAACTGTAGAGTATATATATTTTCTGATGGATTTAGGCGTCCCTGCGAAAGAGCTTTTGGAGCTCCGAAGGGGTCGCGACCCACAGGTTGAGAACCTCTGTGCTAGACAGAAGTGGTTTTGTCATACGTCATTTAGTACAAAACACGCGTATCTTTAGAGCCATAAAAACAACAACAGCCCCCCAAAATTCATCCCATAATCTTTAACCCAACAGACTTTAGTATTCCAAGCCAAAAATCCTTACTTCTACTTAAGTTAACATACTCTTGTTTTCGTTTTATTTTTCTTTCTAAATATAATAAAATAAATGTGCTACAATTTATCAGCCAATGGCGTTTTTTGTATTTAAGAAGAAGCTATATTATCTTTGCCTCCAGGCGATATAACCAAATCCACAATTTTACACAGCAGCCGGTGCCATTTTCCTGTTTGGTTTTTTTTTTATAACTTAGCAGCGCTTTGCGGGAGCCTGTTAACTTTGTCAGGCGTGCTGGGAGCATCAAGTTGCCCGTCTATTTCTTTCACTCCTTCCACCCCCCCCCCAACCAACAAGTCGGAACCCCACTCTAGGTAAAACATCATCTTTATTAAGTTAGCTTCTTAACCAGCACTAATTAGACATCGCAATGACACAAATAAAAGTGAATGTTTTAACTTGTAACTAGACTGAAGAGGCGAAACGACATTAACAAATTGATATCATCTTACTAAAGCAATATTTAAAATGAAAAGCATAGCGTACACTTGTCACGGTTTTGTAAATTTTATTATGATACTGCATGAAACGTTCCATAAAGAGGTAAATATGACATATATGATACCGACTAGAGGAAAAATAACACATAATAACATATACTCGCCAGAGACGTGATCTTAAGGCAGGCACAGAATGTATGGGATACAAATAGGCGCTGCTGAAAAGGAACGCACAGGAAAGAGATGAATGGATGAATGGATCAATGGAGGAATGGAGGGATGGATAGATGGATCGAGGGGTCGGTAGATCGATGGGTAGCCGGCAGAAAGGAAGATAGGGCAATATATATATATATATATATATATAATATATATAGATAGATTAGATAGATAGATAGATAGATAGATAGATAGATAGATAGATAGATAGATAGATAGATAGATAGATAGATAGATAGATAGATAGACAGATAGATAAATAGATAGACAGATAGATAGATAGATAGATAGATAGATAGATAGATAGATAGATAGATAGATAGATAGATAGATAGATAGATAGATAGATAGATAGATAGATAGATAGATAGATAGATAGATAGATAGATAG
>CAXITT010000017.1:2083001-2142621 GCA_964033795.1 Lymnaea stagnalis
ACATATATATAAGACGGTACACTTTGGTCGATAAGTTTTATTCCCTTCATTAAAGCTTTTCAGTCCATGGGTTTGCAAGCCGTAAGGTTTCAGGGGGCAAGGACCGCATACATAGCCAAGCTCTCAGGTCCGTTTGTGGGCGTTACGCACAAAATCCACGGCTGACGTAGAAAATCTGTCAGACACAGACAACTCAGAAATTAAGAGATACCAACCCATACTAACGATGTTTGAAAGATACCGTCATAAGCAGAAAACCGAACCCTGTTCTCAGCCACAAGTTCGGTGGATAAAGAGGACAACTTATTTGGGAGTAAGCACCCTTTCCCGGAAAATGGATGAAAGCTGCGGTTATCCAGGAGCGATGGCCAAACGAATTTTTTAAGCCTCCTGATGTACATCCAACATTTGCTAATGGGGCAGTTACAACGTCATGTCCTCTGGATGTGCCAAATGGGGCTCATTTGAAGACCATTGAAGTATTTGAGGATACTGCGTCGAAATGCTATACAGGTTTTCCCTTGTTTTACAGGTGAAAATAAAGCTGGATACAGTGCATTTATAGTTCACCCAAAGTGTGTACTTTCAGCAGAGCACATTTCATGGTCCTGTGGGAAGTATCGCACAAATTCGTTTTAAAGGTCGAAGCTATACTTATGGCCCAAGAAGGAGTGAGCTTCAGATTCTCTAGAAAAGATCAATTTACCTCGATCGCAGAGTTTAACGACTCACAGCTTGAGTAAGAGGATGTGAGAAGGGGATCAGTTGACACGAAAATTTCTAGTGCCATTGTGGGCATGATAAACAAAGCATAGAGTCTGACTTTCTCGCGAGGCAAGGATCTCCCCAGCCACAACCAAACTGACCGATGTCCTACCTGGGGATCAAAGCGTGGTTAAAAGACCCCTCTCCAGGGTTAATGGTTGAAAAAGTGGTGTTTCAGGAACACGACACACCCAAACAGGAGATGGGATCCATGGTGGACATTAAGACGCGCATATCAGAGCCTCATCACCTAGATTAGAACGTAAAATTGTCCTTTTCGAAGCTTCTTTAATAGGTTGAACCCACTTCGGGACCCGAGCAGCCGTCATTGCCGACAGGTGTCGGAGACAGGATTTGCACTTGCTAGGCTAGTGCCAGACACTAATGTATAGAGGGTTTGGGAACACCCCATTTAACAACACAGAAACCTCATCTATGGCGATGTTAACAAGACTCTACGGGGGAATGGAAGAGCGTTGTAATGGAATATTTTGGAATGTTTCCGGCCACATTCATAAAATCTCTCGGGGCGTTGACTTAGCAGCAATGAGTGTGTTTTTTTTTCTGTTGAAATATACACATTTTATGACTTTTTATTTTTCTTAGTTTTTTTTTTTTAAATTAATTAAATTTAAATATATATATTATTTTTTGTTTGTTTTAAAACACAATTCAATCTCAATATAAATTTTAAAAAAGAACAAAATCTTTAGGATATATTTAAATGTTGACATTTTAAGTAAAATCTTGCTGAAAATACGTTCCATTTGAATATATCAAACCTTTGTTTACATTTTGTAAATTCCTCTTGTCTTTATACAGATTCCTCTCTAGCCATGTTTGTTACGACAGAAGATGTTAATATATCAACTTCAAGTTTCCTGGCTAGAATGACGAATAATGAAAGAAGTAAGCTGTTAAGTCATTTAAATGATTGGCTAGTGCCGACTTACCTAGCTTCATAACTCAAAGTGTTAAGAGATATACAATGAGATGAATAAAGAACAATACAATAATCTAATCAAAATAGTCTATTACAGAAAGACAAGAACACGTTATGTTCTGTACGTTGATGAGAAAAGTTAAGTTATGCTGGAAGACAAGTTACTTTATATTATGTATGATGATGAGAAAAGCTATGTTGTGCTGGAAGACAAGTCACGTTGTATTCTGTATGTTAATGAGAAAAGGTAAGTTATGATGGAAGACAAGTCTCGTTATATTCTGTATGTTAATGAGAGAAGGTAAGTTATGATGGAAGATAAGTCACGTTTATCCTGTTTTCAACAAAATGTATTGCTAATATTTCTCCTCTCAATACACATGTATGCGCACACAAACATACAAACACACATACGCACACAAAAACTTGCTATCCACATTTTTCAGGTGTTAGTGAAGTGCACATAATGTTGAGTCTTGATTTTGACGAGATTGGTTCCTGTTCTCATGCAGGATATAAACTTGATCATGATTCATGTCATGATGAAACTCAAACCAAATCAACCATTTTCATGACACTTTTCATTCATTTCCACGCTGTGTTTTTGCAATCTCAATTTGTGTATCTTATATTTTTCACATGGCTTTCAGACATTGTGCATGATGTATTTATACATTTTTTACATATGTTATTCAGGCAACTTAATAGTGTTTCTAAGCACCTCATTTTGATTTCGCGCAATTTTCGTACGGTAACCAGATAATTAATATTGATAATTTATTCATGCACATTTTATGTGGTTTTCAGTAGCAAGTGCCCTTTGTAAAGGACCTACCATGCAATTTATAAATGGCGTCTGTTATGGTGTTGCAGAAGGGCACTGGATGGAAGCTGAAGTTGGTATATGTTATGTGTATGCAAAAAGTAATACTCCTGACTTTGTCTCTTTGAATAAGTTCATTAAAGTTGCAAGTGTGTTAATGACAACAACAACAACAACAACAACAACCACAAAAATGGCATTTTTTTACACCAACTAGTGTCAGTCGAAACCGCGAAATTACTTAAAAAAGACAAAAACTAAATTTAAATGAGATGTCTTTTTCAGGTTTTAGACTACAAATTCTCTATGTCGTATGCATCATATTACTTTCCAAATTAATAACACGTTTTTAAAAGGGTCACCTTTGCATGGTTTTATTGTGTGAGATAAGGTCATAATAAAACTCGCATGAAATCCAATGAGTATATTAAAACTTAGCTAGGGAGACATTTTCATTTTTTTATCAAAAGTTAGCCACATGTATCTAATTTAGTATATCATGATTTATCTAAATGAAGAGCAGTAATTTAAGCTTTTCTTCACAGGAAATATGTAATAGCAATCTAAAGATGTCTTTTTCGTCATTGAATAAAGGGAAAAACGTCGATCATTTGTACAATCTTAGTGTACGAGACGTTGAGGTCAACAGAATATGTGAGTGCTGAGCAGTATCAGCTTAGTGATGAGTTATCTTATTGTACGGGTTGTTGTTCTCAACACTATATGTGAGTGCTGAGCAGTGCTACGCAGTATAAGCTTAGTGATGAGTTATCTCAGTGTACGAGTCATTGTTCTCAAAAGTATATGTGAGTGCTGAGCAGTATCAGATGAGTGGTGAGATACAACTAGCAGTGTCTAGAAAAACATTAGCAGTGCTAAAATACATAAATCCAGCTCTTTGATCATGCGCCTTGATAGCTCCCTGTTTAACATTTTCAGTGATGGATACATACTAGAAATGATGTGTGAGAGTTAGCGCGTCTTTAATATAATCTAACGTATTTTCCGGCGTATAAGACGACCCCCTAGTTTTCCTGTAAAAATATATGGTTTGGGCTATACCCACCGTATACGACTACCCTTTCTCCAGTGCATTGAATACTAATTTAAAAAAAGAAAATTTGATTCTTAATATGGTAATGTTAATTCAAATGCTTATGACGCGTGTACTTAAAAGGACAACTGTCACTTATAAACATAAGGCTGTTTGTCATCAAACATATTAACATAAACAGTGCTAGTGGATTAAAATTTTCCTAATTCACTCTAGAGCTGCAAGGAAGGATAAGACAATAGACCCATGGGTTCCGCCATCCTTGTTCTTTTCTAAGCTGCCAACCAAACTAGAACTAAAGGGCGCATGTCTCTGTTAAGTTTCAACACGACGTTTATCTGCTCTAAGACGACACACGACATGTTAAAGACACGCAAAATTTAAACCAAAAAAATATCATGGGTTAAATGGTCGACTTATCCACTGAGAATACGGTTTTTAAACAAACCAAAAAAATGTTCTTAACTTCATTCGCTATTTATTACCGTTTGCAGTGTGGTTGTCGTCAAGAAACCAGAAGAGAGACTCACGCTATCAGTGGATCGGCTCAACAAGAGAGGTGACGGGCCTCGACTGGCTTCCTGGTCACCCGCTGCCTGGGATGCGGTGCCTGGCCTTTGATTTTGTGGCTAAGAGAATCGCCAGCTTAAATTGCGAATTTACATATAAGATTCTGTGTGATTTTTTAGGTGATCATTTCATTTAAGGATCTTTAAAGTCAATGTATTTAAGTATTTATCTTTTTTTTTTTTGAAGATAAATAGATATGTACTTGTAAGTATATATATTTGTTTTTGTCATCTTTATGTTAGGAGTGGTTCATTAAATTGAACTTTTTTAGAAACTAACCACTAAAGCAAAGTTACTGAAATCATTTAAAATTTCCTCATGCTTAATTCTCTACTTCTTACCTTAGTTTTTAATTAACTACGTTTGTTAATTGCATTTCCTTCAATAAAAATAAACTCTAGGCCTACTTTCATGGTAAAAACATTTAAAGAAACATTCCTGATTCATACAAAGGCGAAACACTTATTCTTTGGCAGAAAAACAAAATTAAAAAATCTGGGGATTTCAACCTAGCACTTATTTAAAATGAGTTGCTATTTATTTACATTTTTATTGCGTTAATTCATTCATTAAAAGGTAAAAATCTTTTTTTTTAAATTGGTGAAAAAGATTTCTTTCCACCAGAGTGTCCCAATAGTTGTGCTGGTATCGGAGTGTGTAACATGGAGACTAGGGGTTGCTCTTCCTGTGAACCTGGCACCTATGGACACAACTGCGAAGACAGTAAGCTGAGTTGTTTATTTTTGTTTTTTGGTATATTTTCTTTTACTAATCATAATTTAAATGATAACAGAAATAGAAATGAGTATAATTCAAAATATGACCTGGTTTATGATCAGGGTCATGTATATTTTAATCTTCCTCGCCACATTTTTCGTGTCCAGGATAATGTTTCTTCCTCACAACTTGTTTCATGTCCAATCTTATCTTTCACCCTGCCGGTTTTTGTCATGTCCCGTCTTATCTTTCATCTGCCGGCTTTTGTCATGTCCAGGCAAATCTTTCATCCTGCAGACTTTTGTCATGTCCAGTCTTATCTTTCATCCTGCCGGCTGTTGTCATGTCCAGTCTTATGTTTCATCCTGCCGGCTTTTGTCATTTCCAGGCTAATGTTTCATCCTGCAGGCTTTTGTCATGTCCAGTCTTATCTTTCATCCTGCCGGCTTTTTGTCATGTCCAGTCTTATGTTTCATCCTGCCGGCTTTTGTCATGTCCAGGCTAATGTTTCATCCTGCAGGCTTTTGTCATGTCCAGGCTAATGTTTCATCCTGCCGGCTTTTGTCATGTCCAGGCTAATGTTTCTTCCTGCCGGCTTTTGTCATGTCCAGGCTAATGTTTCATCCTGCCGGCCTGTTTCATGTCCAGTCTTATCTTTCATCCTGCCGGCTTTTGTCATGTCCAGGCTAATGTTTCTTCCTGCCGGCCTGTTTCATGTCCAGTCTTATCTTTCATCCTGCCGGCCTGTGTCATGTCCAGTCTTATGTTTTATTCTGCCGGCTTTTGTCATGTCCAGGCTAATTTTTCATCCTCCCGGCCTGTTTCATGTCCAGTCTTATCTTTCATCCTGCCGGCCTGTTTCATGTCCAGTCTTATCTTTCATCCTGCCGGCTTGTGTCATGTCCTGTCTAATGTTTCTTCATCATAACTGGTTTCATGTTCAGGGGATTTTTTTTCGTCTATTTTGCTCACAGCTTGTTTTAGTTCAGTCTAATGTTTCATTCTCACAGCTTTTTTCATGTCCAGTCTGATGTTTCATCCTTCACTAGTTTTATGTTTCTTCCACACAGCTTGCCCAAAATGGTGTGGTGGTGACAAAAGTTGTCACAATGTCTCGGGCGAATGTGTATATGGCTGTACAATTGGGATGTATGGACCTCTGTGTGAAAAAGGTTAGTTATTTCAGAATAAGTATGTTCCGAAAAGACATCTATGTAAAAGAGTTTATTCACTTTATAATTACGATGTTAAAAATAAAGGCCTCTGTAAAAGTGCCAATCTCTTTAGTGTGACGATTGTACAAATACAGGCCACAAGGTGTAATAGGCTAGACACTTTCATGTAGCGATTGTACAAATATGGATCTAGTGTGAACGATAATAGTCGTTTCAAATTTAAAAAAAAAAAACATTAAAAACATTGGTAAAAATATTTTGTTAACAAACGTACAAATTTAGTTCATCAGATTTTAATAGATCAAAACATCATATATATATTATATATACTGGTTAGAGACAAGTGAACGATGTTAGATATGAATAACATAACTACAATGATAGTGCATTTCCCCTTTTTGAGTAAGTTTTTATATAAGGTAGAATAATTTGACAGGGCTGTCAGTAAACAGAATTTTAGGCATTTATCCTATGGCCCCACAACCCTCACATCTCACACCTCCCTAGAGCAGGGACGTCATTTGGGTAGTGCAGGGTAGGGCATTTTCCTTCTATACCACCCCACCCTCCCCCCCCCCTAAATTTGCAGGTTTTATTTTGATTGATATGTACTATGGCGTATTCAGCAATAAAAAAATTAACACGCCGACAAAGTTTTGGTTCCCCCACCCCATTTTTTCTAAAAAACAAACTAAAATCACGCACGTGGACCTAAGTAAGCTAGCATTAAAACCTAAGATTAAAAAATGTTTAAAAATCAGGATCACGTTTTCCATTCCTGGTTGTAAAAACTGAAAACTCAATTAAAAACGGAATTTCTAAAAGTGATCAACATTTGCCGACAAAGAACGGTACTAACATCCATAACGTGTGTTACAAAAACACTGTTTCATTGATCATTAATGCCAAGTTGATTTTCGTTTTATTCCCTTTTTTGTTTGGGCAGACTGTCCGTTGTATTGCGATGCATGCGACAGGTATGACGGATCTTGCCCCGGCAACGGTAAGATAGTGTTGCGCTTGCGTCTACTAAACATTGCTTCTTGCTTTATCTGCGCGGGGCTAGAACTGAAAGAAAGTTGAGACGCTTTGGGTATTGTAAAACGGCAGTAGCTTTTTCAATATAATAAGGACTTAAACTTGGAGATAATTAGTATTATCATCATATTCCAAATACAAATTTCCCTATTATGCAAACAATTTTAAACTTTGAAAGATTTTATATCATGTGTCATTAAAAAAAAAATTGTTTTTTTTTTTTTTTTTTTAAATAAAAATTCAGCCATCTAGTGTTATCACACCTTCTCAAAAATTTAAAAGAAATATTTGTACAGTGTTCAGTTAGAGCATTGCTATAACATAGTTATAACAACTTTGTATTGTTTCCAGAAATTAAAATAAAAAGATGACCTAAACTTAAAAAGGTTTTAAAAAAAAAAAACTAGACTGCGATCAGTTTGGGTAAAAGAAAATAAGTTATATAAGGTAGACGACAACCTGAAAATAAGAGAACTTAACGAAGTATCGCCTGTGTCGGAATGAAGCCCTTTTCGTCAAGCAATACCAGGCAATACTTTAAAGCGATACCAATTGTGAAAATCAAATAAACACTCTGCTTAAAAGCTGTATGACCGGCAACAATTAAAAAGGAGAGTATTAAACTCCCAGGATGTGAGATGATCTATATAGGCAAACGAGGAAAGAATGATGAAATGGAAGTAAATTGACTCAAGGATTACTTAGGTTTTTGACTTTTAAATAGTTTCCAATAAATGACATGTTTAAAAGTACAAAAAGTACAAAATGAAATGTGAATAAAGAAAAAAGAGCAACACTAAAGCGTCTATTTTAAGGTGAACATTTTAAGTAAAGCATGCTGAAAAGACTTATCAAACGTTGGTTTATATTTTAGAAATGCTGTTTTATATATATATATATTTACAGAGTCATCTGACGAGGTGACAACTTCAAGTTTTCAGACTACAAAAACGATAACAGAAACGGGTAAGTTGTTAAAACTTGTAAGTGTTTGGCCAGAGCCATCTTACCTAGTTTCAAGTATGAATGTTGTTGTTTTTCAAATGTAAAATGACATTGATTGAAATGCAACATGAAATGTAAATTAAAAAGAGGAACACAAACGTCAGTGTCTATTTTAAATGTGCACATTTTCATGAAAAGCATGCTAAAAAGGCTCAACAAACGTTAGTTTTATTTTTTGTGAAATACTGTTGCATATGTATATTTTTTGTTCTTGTTGTTGTTACAGAGTCCTCCAGGGCCGTGATTTTTACGACTGTAAAAAACGCAAATGTTAATAAATCCACCTCAAGTTTTCAGACGTCTACAAGGACGATAAACAAAACCGGTAGGCTCTTAAGTCAATTAAATGAATGGGCAGAGCCATCTTACCTAGCTTCAGATATGAAATGTGTTTAGTAATGTACAATGACAAGGACGCAATTGAACAGGAAATGTAAATTAAAAAGAAGAACAAATACTTCAGTGGGTTTTTTTTAAATGTGCACAAAAAGACGTTATAATTGAACGTATCGAACGTGTGTTTACATTTTGTCAAATGCTCTTATCTTCATACAGATTCCTCTCCGGCCGTGGTCGTTACGACGACCGTGCAAAAAGTAAATGTTAATAAATCAACTTCAAGTTTCCAGACTACAAAGACGATTAATGAAACCAGTAAGCTGTTAAGTCATTTCAATGACTGGCTAGTGCCGACTTACCTAGCTTCATATCTGAATGTTTTTTAGAAATGTACAATGGATACGAACAATACGATGATCTTAAAAAAAAAAATTGTCTTCTTGCAGAAACGTGCAAAGAAAATTGTCAATGTCCAGCTGGATACCACGGAGATGGATGTCTGTTGGGTAAGTAAGACTGCATGAACAGAAAGAAAACGTCATAAAGTAACCGTAATACCTTTTACCCAACGCGACATATGTCAAACTCATTACAAGTCACGTTTAACATAGCTTCACAATTGTTTTTTAACATATTGTAAAAATAAAACAGTTTTTTTTTTGTGTTTTTTTTTTTTCTTTTTTTTTGTAACGATAATTTCTCTGAACTCTTGTTTCCTGACAGTTTAGACTGACTGCCACTCTTGGCTACGACTGACTCCATCATTTAATCTATTGTGATAGCAGATTCATTATTGTACCACCCCTTTACACTCGACCCCCTAGACACTTAACCCCCTTTACACTTAACCCTCATACACTCAACCCCCTTGTCACTTAAGCCCTTTACACTTAACCCGTTTACACTCAACTATTTTGCACTTAACCCTTTTCATTTAACAAATTTAGACCAAGAACCTTTAAACTTCGCCAATCACCCCTTCACCACTTTACAATTAACCCATTTACACTCAACACATCTAACTTTGCGATCCCGAATAAGTTACCACTAACCAATAAACTAAATCCACTTAATGAATGTATGAGGTTGACATATAGATTCATTATTTTCTCAACTTATATTTGCTGTTAGGACTCGTTAAAGGGAATTCACAAATACAGGTTTATTAAATGCAACAGTGCCTCACTGAACAGAAACAGAAGCCCTCGAAGCTGTTAATTCATTTCAGGTTTAATGATGAAGTGAGTGCACTGTGGGGGGAATGTGGTTCAGTAAATCCAAGTCAAATCGTCATGCAGAAATGTGCGTTGACGAAGGCAATTACCCGAACATTCAAAGAAGACGTGTCTTTGTTAGTTTGGTAACCGTCTTGCAAGTCTCCACATTTTATACATACACTCCATTAATAATGCATGACGACGAATAACTTGTTAAATTCAAACAGAGCAGTTATACAGTTGTTATCATACGTGATTCAGCAAGAGTTACAAGTTGTAGTATGTAATGAATTTTTTGTCTCTATTTTTTTTTTTTTTTTTTTTTTTTTTTTTTTTTTTTTTTGTTTTTTTTTTTTTGTTACTTCCTGCTCTCAAGGCCACTAGATTTGTATCTGTGCTTATTTTTTACATCTTTCGGAATAGTTCTGAGTTTATATTTTCTTTGGAATTCAAGGCGTGATCAATGTGAAATATGTTGTTTTGGACAGATAATCTTGTCTATTATCATGATTCTCAGCGATTAAATGGCATTGGAAGTCGTGCGTTTTAAAACAAATTGACATCAGCCATATTGGAACCCGCGTATCCGACATCTTATCTTATCTTGTACAATGGCAGAGATCGGGGCAACAAACAAAGACAAGTCGGCTACTGAAATTATGATTATCCATAAATGCCGGAAAATTAGTTCATGCTCTGTTTCAAGTGCAAACTTGCACTCAGAACATAACATCTATTCAGACCAGAAAGTGATACATTCAGAAATCGAACAGCTAATCTAACCATACGATGATTTACTCAAGGACATTACATCTATTCTGAATACACAACGAATCGATCAAGAACCTTACAGCTTTTTATGACCACACAATGCTTCACTCAGGAAAGTAAGAGCTATTGTGATCACACAATGCTTCACCAAACGCTTTGTTGCTGCCCAATTTTGGGGAACTGCAAATTCTCAAGGACAATCAAAACAAATTTCCGTTTATTTGAATGAACAAAAGCATCGTATCATAATGATTAACTAAAATTCAGAGGCAAATAAAAGGACTGAATCCATAAAATAATAAATAAATATATATTTAAAAAAAAAAAAAAAGCATGCATTTCTTGACAATCCTCATGCGTCGTTGCTGCATTAAGCCCCCATGTAGCAACGGGCGATCTTCATCACATATTTGAAGCTTCCCACAAGTTTATTGAGTTTACATTATGCCTGTATTTATTGTTCAGATCGATGACCTAACAAAACCACAATTCTTTTCAATCTTATCTCTCAAACATTAACGATAAGAAAACCTAGAAATATGCGATTAAAAAGATGAAAGCTTTTTTAATATATATAATGCAAGAGAATTGTTTTAAATTAAAGCAATGAAGTAATATTATGATTTTTTTTATCAAAGTTTGTTGTAATTAATTTTACACATAAGATATGGCGAAAAACAACTTCTTCTTTCATTTTTTTTTTTTTTTTTTTTTTTTTTTTTTTTTTTGTAATTGTTTTTTTTTTTTTTTTTTTTTTTCTGCTTCTGGAAATGCTTTGAATTTTTACAAAAAATTGTTTTGATTGGTTTGTTTCCACAGCATGTTCACATACCTGTAACATGACGTTATGTGTTCAATACACCAGTAGGTGCACGCACGGCTGTGAGACTGGTTGGACCGGAGCAAGTTGTAACGAAAGTAAATTATGCTAAGTAATTAGACCTAATTTATTCACAGCCCAGTAGAGATTTTTTTTTTTTTTTTTTTTTTTTTTTGCTTCTGGAAATGCTTTGAATTTTTACAAAAAATTGTTTTGATTGGTTTGTTTCCACAGCATGTTCCGATACCTGTAACATGACGTTATGTGATCAATACACCAGTAGGTGCACGCACGGCTGTGAGACTGGTTGGACCGGAGCAAGTTGTAACGAAAGTAAATTATGCTAAGTAATTAGACCCAAATAATGCACAGCCCAGTAGAGGAACCCGAATTATGGGACCCTTACTAAGTGCTGTACTGATGTATATATATAATGATGAACAAATTGCTTGAGGATACGACTGAATTGTCACGAGTGTTAGTTATTGTCTTCACGTGTTTCTTTCAATGTATATAGATATATACAAACAAAAACAATTATAACGTAGCAATGGCTAAAATGTCATGATCAAAAGTTATGATTCTTTATTGATCCAAATAATGTAAAATTTTTTTTGATTATTTTGTACCTATTCCTTTTGAGAACATAAATAAATACATATTTAAACAAAATCCATCAAAATTGTTCCCTAGAGTAGAAAATCAGACATCAATGAACTAATTAAGTAACATTAATGCATTGATGACTTTAATGTGTGACTATTTAGATTATGGTAACTCATTTTTTAATATCCCGATTTGGACTCTTAATGACATGAGAGTTGTAAACAGTATTTTAAAATTGTAAAAATATAAGCAGCCCTATAATAAACTTTTAACATGTGTTTTTGTATATTCCCATTAATATTACTTGGGTTCAGGAGCTCATTTTTCTTTAAAATGTTATTGTAAAGTTTAAGTCAGTGGCGTTACTGTTGCTAAATTAGTGATTGGAACGCTATGAAACAGAAATCAGAAAAGCTGATCAGTTAATAAAAACCAAAATCAACGTTGAGGCATGATGCACAGCAATAGAACTTTCGAAACCGGTAAGTGAGGAGAACTAAGTGAGAAGATTGCAGCTGTACATCACTACCAGGCTTGGGTAGTTAGTGAATTGGTTGAGTGAATGTTTAATTATTTACATCTTCGGGTCAGTTAGTGTCAGAAAATGAATTGAAGCCGGAGTCTATTGGTATTCGATTATTATTTATTTTAATTTTTGTTTATTCTCAACGATCCTGCAGCGTGTTTCCACTGTGCTGGCGACGGCAGCTGCACACAAGACGACCACATATGTTACAGCGATTGTTACGACCGTGTCCTCGGAAACACGTGCCTGTCTAGTGAGTGATCATGGGCACACACACAAACACACAAGCCTGCCTGACAGATGTGCGGATAATTATAACACATCCGTCTTTGTCGTAATGTGTGACCGTGCAAGTGTGAAACTGCTGAACCACAAGCCTGACTGATGTGTGCGTATTTAATCATAATGTAGCACACTGCAGGTTCTGCTAGGGTACGTTGCTGAATCCCATGCACAGGCAAATGAGCAACGGTCGGGGAGGCGATGCTGCTTTGGCGAGCCTGATTGAACGATGCATGGATATAGACACTGAAAGTCCAGATGATAACACGCAGGACTGATTGCAAGGGCAGAAATACAAACTTTAAAAACAGTTTGTGACAGTTTGTTTTGTTTTTGTTTTGTTTGTTTGTTGTTGTTTTTTTTTTGTTTGTTTGTTGTTGTTTTTTTCTGTTTTTTTTTTGGGGGGGGGGTGAGGGGGGGTATGAGTCTGTTTTATTTTTTCAATTGGTTTTCCTAATCTTTATTTTACAGTTTGTTTTGTTTTTGTTTTGTTTGTTTGTTGTTGTTTTTTTTTTGTTTGTTTGTTGTTGTTTTTTTCTGTTTTTTTTTGGGGGGGGGGGGAGGGGGGGTATGAGTCTGTTTTATTCTGTCAATTGGTTTTCCTAACATTTATTTTGACTAGAAGGACTTAGCTTTACCAAACTCATCTTTCTGTCTACCTTTTGATTTTCGGTCGGTAACAATAACATTAATCTAGAACATTTAACAGCCAGTGTCATTTCAACGTCAAACATGTGACCGACATTCATAACCTGATTAGGCTTACCTTACTTGACATTGGATAATCCCATAACTAGCTATTAAGGGAGGTCACTTGGATTATTTTGTGTGTGTGTGTTTGTGTTAATTCTACTTTTTTTTTCCATAGATTAGTCAAGTCTATTAGGTACTATTTAAATTTATTATTTGTAACAACCAATTTTTGAGCTGATTTGGGCAGTAATTTTAATTGTAAGTTTAATAATCAGTACGGGACGAATAATTTCAAGACAATAACAGAAAAATGAACGTTTGAAACTTTTCGTGGATTTTGCCCCCCTGAGATGAGAGCTTCATACTCATTTTAAAAGCAGTCAATGTATTTTTCTCTTAAACATTACCTTAGGATTCGTTTCTAATGAAATAATTCTATCGACACCAATATTCTTCTAGTCAAATCACATTGTTTTTTTTTCCTCTCTCCTTTTAAAACTGTGCAGAGTCCGTTAAAAGTGACGCAGACGATTCGGTTCTCTTTGCTGTCAGTTTGTCGTTGGTTGGTGCTGCGGCGTCCATGATCATCGGACTGCTGTTACGTAGACAGTATAGCAGATGGATTGGGCTGACGGAGGACGAATGCGCCCGTCCAACACCGCGTTACAGTGAGATGAGTAGAAACGTATCAATAGATTTGGACTGAGCTGAACAAAGTAACGTGGCATTGTGTAAGGAGGTGCGCAAAAGAAACTTTTGGAAATTATTCCGAATATAATTATAAATGATTGTGATGATTGAATACTTTTATAGCACTTGTGTCCGCGCTATTTTAGCATGCTTACACTGCTCTGATGTCCTAAAATCAATTTCAAGAAAAAATTCTTAAATGTTTCTTTAATGATTTTTGTTATCATTTTCAATTTCCCTCAAAGATTGAGGTAAGCTGTTCCGTAATTTGGCCGCTATAACTTTAAAAGTGCGCCCTCGATATAGCTTCTTTCAGTGTCCATACACATTAGGAACTCACGGTAAGGAATGCGTTAAAGAGCACAAAATACCTGTTTAGCAAACAGTTGTTTAAGACATCCTCTAAGATGTCAAAACGTTAAAAGAAAATTATTTTAAATACTTTTTTGGTGCAGCGCTCAAATTATGCCAGTTAAAGAGAGCTTGAAGATTCATTTTAAAAGGATGACTTTCGGAGGAAAAAATAACGAGTAGCTTTTCAAATAATTTGAGACACTGGCATAAAAATAATTGTATCAGTTTGAACTCACTTGTGAGAAGTTAACAGTTAAACATTTGGCTTTAGTTTTGAACATCAAAGAGTCTCAAAAGAATGTTTAATTTAATGTACTTTTACCATTTACAAGAACTATCTTTCTATGTTTATTGTATGTGATCTTTAATTGTCGAGGAAGAGGATGGTTTAAGATTAAAATTATATTTTACTTTATGGAATGCGTTTCGTTTTCTAATTGTATACAAAATAACAGAAGCCTACGGAACTTCGGTGTTTCCCGCTGGTGTCGGCCATCCTCGTCAGACATCCAACACCGAGTAAACAGACTTGTCAAGGAAGCTTGTAACATCGCACAGAATAAACATCATTCGCTTGAAGAGTTATTGGGGGGGAAAATGCTGTTGTAAAACAAAAGAAAAAAAAAAAAAAGCTTTTGGGGGGGATACATGCCATTTTTTTCTTTACATACACTAAGGACTTAAGATTTGGTGGATCATAGCGAATTTTTCTCTCCAATTAGGAACGAATGTAATAAAAAGCTTTCTTTCCCAACCAGTCTTTACGCATTTACCAGCGTGCTCTTCCGGCGGCTACCAACTCTAAATGATCACCAATTGAGTCAATATTTTTTCTAAAGTTGTTCATTGGTGGCTGACTTCTAGGCTAAGGAAATACTGCAGATTTTTATTATTTTAAAATGTTGTCTTGATCGAAATATATATTTAATTTTTTGTTGAAAATGAACATTTACAATTTATTTAAGAAAACAAAAATATTTTTTTTTTTAAATTACGATCAATAAAAGAAAATTATCCAATCTTAAATGAGTTTTATTACTTATCAATATTTATCACAATTTTTTTTTTTTTATCCTTGAAAAATTGCTAATATTTTATGTCTTGACCTTTGTCACAGCAATGAAGCAATTTGAGAATTACAATTATTTTGACAGGACTTTTACTCTAGCTACGTCAATGCAATCATCCATTCTATTCTGTTAAACTGTATGAACATTTAGAAGCACAAATCTACCGTTCAGCTCTGTCGTCTCAGTATACGCTTCAATAATAATCTCTCTTTATCGGCTTTTCTGCTTCGCTGATTGTATTTTTTTCTTCAAATAATTAAGGTTTATCTTTTCTTTTTTTTTTTTGGCAAAGACCAGAGTAACTTAACTGATTTTTAAATATAACAGTAATTAAAACTCACGACATTCTGAACAACGTCAAGTTGAAGACGATAATGTAAACCTTAACTATTAAATGGCGGGTTAAATTGTTGTTTTTAAAAATTAAAATTAGTTTGACTTTTGAAAGACATTAATATACATTTTTAGACATTTAAAAAAAAAATAATAATAAAAAAAAGAATGTATATTCACTGGTAAGAAATAAATAAGAAAAAAACCTCTCCCTACACCCGCTCCTTCTTCTATATCTATTGGCAACTCTGACATCACACTCTCTTCCTCTGCCAGAAACCTTGGAGTCACGCTTACAGACACACTCTCCATGGACAAACATGTCACGAATATATGTAGATCAGCATATAACGAAATTAGAAAAATCAGTACCATTAGACACCTCCTCTCCTTTGATGCCACAAAAACTCTCGTCTCTTCACTCATTCTTTCAAAAATTGACTACTGTCACACTCTTCTCACAGGCATTCCTCAACTCCACATAGACAAACTTCAGAAGGCACAGAACTCAGCATGCAGACTCATTTTTAAATCAAAGAAACATGACCACATTCAACCACACATGCGGCAACTCCACTGGCTTCCAATATCCTCTCGCATCAAGTAAAAGTCTGCCAATATATTATGCTTCAACTCGTTCACTGACCCTCACTTTCCTGTCTATCTCTCTGAACTGTTGCTTCCTTACATCCCCACAAGACAACTACGCTCTTCCATTGATAATAGAACAATCTCAATCCCAAGAACCAAAACTAAGACCATCGGTGAACGCTCCTTCTACTTCTATGGGCCCACGTTCTGGAACCAGCTCCCCTTCCATATCCGTCATTGTGAAACCTCGTCCACTTTTAAAAAGTCCCTTAAAACCTATCTGTTTAGGTCCGCCTATGACCTGTGATGCACCCTCCTTGCCCTGCCTCATTTTCTGTTCCTGTAGTTTAGGCGAAAACGTGCCAAAGTGTCCTCGTTTTATAGCCATTTTAATTTTTTCTATAGTATAGTAGTTACTATCCTAGTGTCTCATTTTTATTTTACTTAGTTTACATGTTTTTAATAATTGTAAAGCGCTTAGAGCTTTAAGGTAAGCCTTATATAAAAAATGCCTAAATAAATAAATAAATAAATATCAAATAAAACCTGAAGCTTTACTAGATAATATTCTGATCATATGAGAATTTTAAAATAATTGTGCACATTGAAATTTTATAATCAAATAGCTTTACAATGGATTCGTGCTTCTATTTGATTCTTATGGTTAGTTTCACAATGCATTTTTGACATGAATTTATTGTATTATACAATAAACCTCGAAGTCCTCCGTTAACAGTAGCGTTGCAAGGGGATCACTCTGTTCTTTCTATGGATGGGCGGCTAACATATTTAGGTTAATTCTGGGGGAAAGAGTTCGAGGTAGGGGGCGACGAAAATCTTGTCCCGCCCCGAACGGCATTAACCCTAGCTTTGACCCTCGGAATAGACGAACAAACGCAAGTCAAGTTAAACACAAATATTTCAATAAAGGAGGCGGCTTTGTTTGGGAAGTATGTTTAGCCTGTATAAATCCGGGAATGCTTATTTCATCATTACTAATACATACGTGGATAAACACTGGGGACTAAAATGTCAAGAAAGTAAGAAAGATAATGATTTTCAAGTCTAAGAAGATATAAAAAGATACGATTTAAATCAATATTTAATATTTGGATTTTTCAATTTTTGTTATGCTTTGTATCATTGAGTAATAATGCGAAGGATTTTAACTTTTAATAACCAATTTTCTGTTTTCACCAATGTGAGATATGCTTTTGAGTCATCACTGTAACTTAGGGAGTAGAGTTTTATGGTTTTATGGCGCTGATTTTCACGATAAAGAAATACTTTATACATATATATATATATATATATATATATATATATATATAGAGAGTAGAGTTTTATGTTTTTATGGCGCTGATTTTCACGATAAAGAAATACTTTATACATACATATATATATATATATATATATATATATATATATATCTCACCCACTTTTCTCTTTATATATATATATATATATATAAATTATATTTATTTTTTATTAAACATATTATTAATTGTTTAAAATTGATTTGTTTGATGAATAAACATGTCTCTGTACAAACTTTTCATATACCTTAAAAAGACTTTTTTCTGAGATTGCGAAGTGAATATTTTATACGGAAACTTGTGATTTCTCTTTTAAAATACCTCAAATGGCGGAGCACGTGACCTTGTGTTTTTTACATCAGAAGGAGATTTAGGAAACATTTGTGAAATCACTTTTACTAACTTCTTGCTGACGTCATTATGTACAGGAAAAATAATTAAAACATATTCAAATTTAAACTTGTAGAGATGGCAAGAGTGGAACACATTCTTACTACGTTTCACGACTTTGTCACAAACTCTATCGCTCTCTTTCACAGTCTCTCTCTTTGACTTCTCTCTCGTTCCCAGTCTCTCTCTTTCACAGTCTCTCTCTTTCACAATCTCTCTCTTTGACGTCTCTCTCGTCCACAGTCTCTCTCTTTCACAGCTCTCTCGTTCACGGTCTCTCTCTTTCGCACTCTCTCTTTCACTTTCACAGTGTCTCTCTTTCAGAGTCTCTCTCTGTCACAGTCTCTCTCTTTCACAGTCTCTCTCTTTCACAGTCTCGCTCTTTGACAATCTCTCTCGTTCACAGTCTCTCTCTTGCACAGTCTCTCTTGTTCACGGTCTCTCTCTTTCAAAGTCTTTCTTTTTCATACTCTCTCTCTCTCTTTCACAGTCTCTATCTTTCACAGTCTTTAACGATATAGATCAGTTGACATGAGCT
The DNA here is from genome assembly GCA_964033795.1 of Lymnaea stagnalis. Lineage (NCBI taxonomy): Eukaryota > Metazoa > Mollusca > Gastropoda > Lymnaeidae > Lymnaea > Lymnaea stagnalis. The sequence continues at coordinate 2,101,628 of CAXITT010000017.1, forward strand.
TTTGAGAGCTATGGCCAGTGAGTATATTTCAAGTTTCTTTATGGGACTCGTTCACAAAGGAACAACAAATCTTTATTTTCGGGAGAGAAGAGAGCATAATGGGTTGGTGCTTATCTTTTCCGCTTTCATATTATGTGTGGCTGTCATGTTTGGCTAAGTAAAAAGAGATCGGATGACGTCACTGTGAAGAAAGCCATTATTTAGAGTAAAAGTATACATTTATTTTTAAAACTTTAATTAACCCTACTTAACTTACACAAATCGAGTTTAGAAACAAAAAACATGGCAAAAGTAGGGGATAACCACGGGAAGCTACTCTGCTTTAGAAAAATTTGAGCGTAGCCCATTGAAGGAGAAGAACACGAGCAAAGAGTAAGATACCAGTTAAAATGTCCATTGAAGGAGAAGAACACGAGCAAAGGGTAAGATACCAGTTAAAATGTCCATTGAAGGAGAAGAACACGAGCAAAGGGTAAGATACCAGTTAAAATGTTAGCGAAACGGAAATTAGGAAGCATAAAAGCTAACTAATACCTTTTTTTAAACATTTTTTTTTCTTTAAAAAAAAACAACAAATCTTAAGGTCCGTGGAATTGGCTACCTATACATAACACAACCGCACATCTCATGTCTTTTAAACTCTAAAAGAAGAAAGCCTTACAGCATTGCCATCCCTGGAAATACCCAATTTTTTTGTTTTCATTTCATAGAATTATTCCTTGCACTTGAAGAAACTCACCAGGAACGGAAGACAAAGTGGGAACCCGGAAATAGACGAAAAAAAGGTGTGTCATATAATAATGTGATGTGCTACATTCTTGATTGGTCAACTATTTTTTTAATGTACAAAACAAAGTAAATTGAGTGTTTAGAAAACCTGTTTTTATTGTTCTGCCAATGTTATGCTAAAAGCCAGATCCCTTTTTCCGGCTCTAGTGGATGCTCTTGTGTTTTTTATTTTTTATTTAATCATTTAAAAGCGTTATTTTTATTAATAAAATTATGTCTATGGTTCTTTTCATCCTAAGCTATCAACATAAATTATAATTAAGGCGGGTAGTGTCATATATTTATTATATTAACTCAAACGTAACAACTTAATTTCTTGTTGTTTTTTGTTTTGTTTTTTTACTCTACGGCTCAATAATATCTTTCTTTTGTTAAAATTTATTTTTTATTTAAATAAATGCATAGATAATTACATACATAATTGTATACACATAGAAATGTGAACTTTTGATTTTCTTAGATCCTTTAAAATTAACAATGGTAAAGAAAAAAACCACAGAAAATATAAGTAAAACAGTAAAGAATGTTATGTCATAGAAATGATATGTGCAATCTGTCCTGTCTTACAGATCATGCATGTAGTCTATCCATAATGAAAAATACATGTCAACTATCAGCATTTTTTTGTTTTGTAACAAAAAGGGGCCAGTACTCACATCTTGTTATTCTTTTAGGGGGTCAAGCATGTGACATAAGGCAACGAGGTTGGGGGGTCCTAATTTAATGAAGCAATATTATTAGGTATGTCAATTAGATGACAACTTAGGGATTATACTTGTATGACGATTTGACAGGGCTGAAATCCAAAATCGGCCAATGATGCGAGACGTCATTGGTGTGTGGCCAATTTTATTTTTAAATATATATATTTATTATCAGGGGTCATTAAAATTTGAAATTTGGTTTTGGTTCTCAGGATCAGTTTAAAAAAGATAATAAACAGACGTCGTTATTTTCGTGTGTTCTGTTGTTGTGTCAAAAGTTACTTAGAAAATTCGTCGAAAAAAGTCGCCGATTCGGCCTGACTGTTCGTAATAATATATATTTGTAAAATATTCGAATTATTTTTAAAGTACATATAAATTATCCTTAAAAAGCATCTTAAGTGTATGTATTACAAATACATGTAAAATACCATCTCATACAAATACATATAAATTATCGGTAAAACAAATACATTTAAATTATCCCTCTCATACAAATATATGTAAACTATTGTATGACACGGAGGCATGTAAATATCCTGTCTTACAAAAACCTGTGAAATTTTACTAAATATACATGAGTTTTTATGTTTCAGACTTGAAAGCTAACAATGATGCCAACTCCTGCTTTTTGTGGCAGTTCCGTGTTTTGCTTAATTGTTATTTCCCTTATTCACAAAGGTAATTTTGAGTTAACAAACAGGTTAATGTACTTGGGTTTAGGGCCTTAGCCGTTACCTTAACATTAACTTGTATTTTCTCATTGTGTGTTTAGTCCTAGGTCTCCATTGCTGGGAAAGCAGACAGCCCGATATTGCCCTTTTTATGATATATAGGTTCTCCTGTTAACAGTAGAGTTAGTTGGAAGAGGCTCTTAAGAAAAATAACAACCTTTGAGGACCATCTTCGAAGAATTTATGAATTTTATATGGTGAGCAAAAAACAAGGAAAGGGGTCGTTAGCAAATGACGTCACGCTCGGGGTTGCGGGTTGGGGGGGGGGTCGAGAATTTGTGACATGTATAAAAATTGTGACGTCACGTTTCTCACAAAGGAGATATTACTTTAATTTTATTTACTAATACCAGGACTAGAACAGAGGCAGCAGAAATAGTACGTTTAAAGGTCCCCCAGTGCAACAATCCTTGATTACAGGCACACATTGTTAATAGTGTTTTTATTGCTAAACGAAGTTGTCATAGAAGGTGTCACCGTCTTCTTGGTTGATCCTAGCACAGGTTAAACTCTAGCATCCACGAACAAACCTCGCCACGGTCCAATTATTTCAAATAAAACCCTACCAGAAAACGTGCGTTTACTTTTGTTTTTTCCTTTCAACTTTTTGAATACCTGAAACCTCTAAAAATTATTCTACGCTCACACTTCAGGTGATGCTGTACCCTGCAATGCAAGCAATATGCACTACATCCCCAACACATGCTACGGATTCTCAGAGAGCTTTGTACCGTGGCACGAGGCTAATGTTTGTAGTTTGTATTGTTCTATTTCTAAGCAATATTTCAATGTATAACTGTTAGCTGTCTGACTTTGTCGTCCTATGATCTTTTAGTTAGCCATGCGCTCTCCATTTAATCAAACATCAAGAAATAATTAATTTCTCCCAAAAGTATTTGCTTCTGTTGTCGAAAGCAGACTGACGGTGATGAAACTATTGATAATAATAATAGTAATGATGCATACATTCCTACTATTAATTGTAATAATTTTTTTTTTTTAAATATAATCATAAGATTTTTGTTTATAGCTAGACCGATGTCCAATGTAGCCACCATTTCATGCAACTAACAACTTAAATTATCAAACGAACAGCTTAAAAATTTCACAAACAGCTTCAAACTATCAACCAAGCAATTTAAGCTTTCCAGCAAACATATTCAACTATCTAATTTAATATAGATACATATTTTTTTTTTAAATCTCAAATCGTTTGTATCTCAATCCTAATCAAATTATTTGTGAGTTGAACGCTCTTGTAACGTAAGACTTGTAATTGTATCGCCATAACGTCTAACAGGAGACGTGTCAACTAATAGGTGGCATGACACTCTCATCATTCAGGGATGGGGAGGACATCCTGCATCTTCACCAAATAAGCTCGGACATCTTTCGCCCGCCTGGCTGTAAGTATAGAGAGGTTCGGAGCCTGCGAAGTCTTGGGGGGAAAAAAGTACGCCAGAAGATTAAAACATGAAGAAAGATTAAGCAACAATTAATTCTAATCATACACGCTGTCACAGTAAAATACACGATACACATAGTAAGTTATTCACGAAAAAAAAAAAAGAGTGTGTGGGGCTTCGAATTTTATTCAATTTTTCAAATTACTTCTGATTGAATCGGTATTTCTGTCATTATAAGTTTGCATTTATTTATGGCTTACGTTCTGGCATTACTACGTCAGCTTTAACTGTAATCGGCAAGTTTCCCATTTGAAGACATTTCATTAAGACAGCCTATGGATTCCTCATTTCCAACTTCGATTTTTTTAAATTAAAATTAAAAATGTATTTATTATTATTATTATTATTTTTTTTTATTTCAATTTAATTTCTTACAAGTGTTTACACATTTTCTCAAGAACCGCGTCATTGAGAATGTCAAGAGTCCATTGGATTAGGATTTTAACGCATAGCTGGGGGCGATAGTAGGCGGAATCAAACCAAAACGTCTTCGTGCTTAAGCTTAACATGTTACCACTGTTTCATCAAGAGTTATATGTGTCATACGCGGTCAACAGCTTTCACCAGCGTAGTTCTATTTTGGTAATGAACTTACAATTTGGACTGGTGACTTGAGGCGTGCGCCTCAGCTAGATATACAGCCCCCGTCAAATACACACCTGCCATGCATCATTACGATGTGAATTGCTGTCCCGTAACATTACGAAGTGCATATCTATCATGGGACGTTACGATGGACATACCTGTCATGGGACCGTACGTTGTTGTACGTTGTACATCCCTGTCATGTAGCATTACGATGAACATACATGTCATGGAACAGTGCATAGTGCATACCTGTCATGTAAGATTACGTTGTCAATGCCTGCTACGCAAAGTCGCGCTGTGTATACATGTCACTCAACTTTACATTGCATGATTTAAACTATACTTTATTTGATCATTACTCTAACAACAGACTGGGTGGCAGCAGTTGGCTCTATCAGAGTGGACGTGTACTTGTGGCAAGGTACCGGTACCGACGCGGTGGTGACAGAAAAGGTCTGGTACCCGGGTAAAATATCCACAGGAGATCGGTGTGTCACTGCAGATTTCACCCAGGACAAACTCTTCAGCCATCTGTGCCTAGAGAAATTTAGGGCCTTGTGTAGTTTCGAAGGTGAATAATGTTTTTGTTGACAAATAGCGTAATTTAGTGATGATTGATGTTCTTGTTCATTAATAATGTAATTAGTGACTACTGGTATTGCTGAAAAACAGTGTAGTTTAATAAGCAGTAATGTTCTTGTTGCTAAACAGAGTAATTTAATTTTCAAATGTGTAAAATGATTGCGTTTTGAAAATTATGGCTATACTTTTAAAAAATGTACCGGTTCTAACGTTTTGTTAATGCCATTGATTTATAAATGTGTACAAATATGTTTAGTTAAAAAAAAGAGAATGTAACATCACTTTTTCACCAATGTGAATACCATAGGATTTAAATCTATTATCATAAGTAGATTAGTGAATCCTATGCATATAGAGTTTTGCTGGACTGATTGACTTAAACGGCATGTTCTTTTTAGAAGTATATTTAAAGGTTAAGTTTCTATAATGTAATAAATTTAATAAAAGTATATTTTAAAATTTTAGAATTTAAAAAGGGTAAAACTTTAAATGTTAAAATACAAAGCTAAAATGTGTGTGTTTTGTTAACATTTAAAAAGCTATCAATTATATTTATTAATTTCACTTTTGAGAAGGGAAAAATACATTATCAGTTTTGTAACTCGTGGTTATTTAATCAAAGAAATGTAAGAGTTTTTGCTAACATTGACGATTCGTGCTATGACTTTATTTACGTGCTTATTTAGAACAACGTTATTTTATTTTTTTCGCAATATTAACAACGCACTAAAAAAATGATTAGTTGTTACTTTAAATGTATTTGTAATTTATTAATAATATTTGAACTTTTACTAAAATAAAAGCGAATTTATAATATTATGCGCATTTACATTTATTCAATTTCCGTAAAATAATAGAAAATAATTGTTTTTAAAATACTAACGTATCTTTTCAGTTCTTTGGCGTTATGTCAACATAGTGCATACTTATATATATTTCAAAGAATTATATTTGAATTACGTGTAATTCCAGGGTGTTCAAGCGATTGTGGCGGTGATGGTGCCTGTGACACAGAATCCAATCATTGTTTGTCTGGCTGCAGGACCAACAGGAGCGGGCTACTGTGCAACGAAGGTGATGACCAAGTCAATGCCGTCTTAAGCCATGGTCCAACTGAGCACTTGAACGATAACGCAATGTGACTCTGATGTGTGCAGTAACTGCATGTTGTAATATACAAACAGAAGCTATGTGCATGTCAGTAAAATATGCATGTTTTCTCCTATTTGACTTTTAAAGGAGTGAAAAGCACGAATACCGTACGATTGTGTCTACTTCCAAACGTCTTGGGTGATCGCTACTGACTGACAACCAGGTTGTCAAACTTTACATTGCTAACTAATAGGAGGCTAAACAAATTTGTAGGGGGCAAATTTTATGAGTCTTTCTGAGTAGTTTTCAACGCAAACAATGATCAAAATATTATATTGTCCTGTGACAACAAAAGCCATTTGTTTAAGAAGAGAAGGGACGAAGAGGATGGTCAACGCAGGTTGGCACTCGTTACTGTCAACCCAGTTTGTCACTCGTTAGTGGTATACCCCAGTTGGCACTTTTTAGTGGTTTCAATCATGATCTCTTGTATATGCCATCAGTCGCTCAAGATTATGTCTTATATTTAGTCATATTTCTGGCGGAATTCATGAGTTGGGTTTTGAAACATTAAGTACCAAACTGGAATTTAAAAACCCTAGCAACATCAAAATCTCAACCCAAATTTTACACGCATTCAAACACACAGCCACACACACAAACACACATACACAATCACACCACAAACACCCACACATTTTCTGCAAAAATTCATTTACGCTTTTCGATTTAAAAACGAAACACAAATTAATTGTTGACTTAATCTCTTCGTCATTGTGTTATAGACTTGAACCGACCGATTGGTCATTGCATAACTTAAACCCATTGTTTGGTTATCGACTGATTGAATTGACCTGACTTTTTGGTCATTGTAATCTCGAACTGAACCGATTGATTCATTTTGGCTAAGTCACTCTGCTTCTTTCTATGTTAATTGTAAACATGACATGAATCAAGTCAACTGTCGTCTATTCACAGAATGCCCTGCCAACTGTCGGCAAATTGAACCCTGTCATCAGATCACACGCGTCTGTCAGGGATGTATTGATGGTTTCCATGGAGATAACTGTACGTTACGTAAGTTTAAGCTACAAGAAGTGGCCTGATATTTTTATATATATATATAATAGAACGTCTGTAATTTTAAAAACAAATAGTTGGAGTGTTTGTGTGTTGAGGGTACTTGTTTGGCCGAAGCAATACAGAAACAGAGCACGGGGCACAGCCTTAATTCAGGCAGCATCTTCCTAAAATAGTGTACAAAATATTAATACACGTCTTTTGGTTGAAATTTTCTACTAAGGCAACACACACCTTGTATACACTTTTGATTTGTCCTTGTTTGGTTGAGACAGCTCATTTATTGTGTTAAGCTCAGAGTAACCTTTTAAATTTGTAAGATTTGCACAATAAAACTTTTCCAAATAACTCAAGTATAAATAATATCTTTTTTCAGCTTGCCCTAAATGTACCAACAACACACTGGAATGTCATCAGCAGGACGGAAAGTGTTTCACTGGATGTAAGCTTGGATATAGTGGATACGACTGCAATGAAGGTAAGAAGTTGATGTCTTGAACTGTAAGAATTTGATGATCTTATAAACCTGTTTTTTTTTTTTAAATAATGTTTATGTGGAGGATGTGAATCTTTCTACGAATCTAGAGACCGGTGCACATCGTTGAAAAAAAAAATCTTAGAAAACACATGCTAAAGTTTTTTTAATGAAATGTTAGCAATGAATAAAGAAAACAACAATACGCAATGGAGAATAAATCAAACTAAAGTTAAGAAACAACTGATAAGCAAACCTTATCCCGATAGATCGATGGGATTTCATATACAATAGAAGACCAGCGTTTGTAGCGGCTCACCTACAAACAAACCGCGTGCTGAACTTTGAGGTATCGCCCTGTTAATGACACAGCACTTGGTGATTAGTTTATGCTTAGATATAGAGTATGTACCACTTGTCCCATGCAGACAGCCATTGAGGTTATTGGTAACAAAATGTATTAAGAATTCTAACAATAGTCAGTATCACCATAAATACGGCGTGTTCTATGACTAGACTAATTTGCTGAGTTGAAACAGATTGTGCAACTTATTTATCAGAGGCTAACACAGTGCTTGCTGTTTCTATAAGTTGTCGTCTTTCCCATTCATGATTTCCTAGAATGTTCAAAATTTATTTAAGAATTCTAACAACAGTCAGTATCACCATAAGTACGGCGTGTTCTATGACTAGACTAATTTGCTGAGTTGAAACAGATTGTGCAACTTATTTATCAGAGGCAAACACAGTGCTTGCTATTTCTACAAGTTGTCGTATTTCCCATTTCATGATTTCCTAGAATGCTCAGCTCACTGTAATTTGTCTGCATGCGAACGTTTTACAAAAAAATGCATCAAAGGCTGCAAACCGGGCTTCACGGGAGCACATTGTAACCATTGTAAGTAGTTACCGTTACTGTGTTTGTACTAATTCCAGTAATTATCTAAAATTTACTTTCTTCTATATTTCCACATTTTTATTAATTTTTTGTTCGTGTGTGTTCGTGACTCATTTGGCACTAATATAATGTGTAGAACAGCTTGTAGAGTGTTGTATTATTGAGTCCCATCCTCCTTCAATCTCCAATTATGTAAGAAAGAGTTAAGTGGACATTGCTTAGTGTCGCACTGAACATAGATCCAGTATCATGATTGTTGTAATGTCGATTCTTTGGCAGGAAGCGTACCTTGGAAATCTTTTATATTAACATCGCCTTTATTCGTGTATTTTTTTTCTTTGTGGCGACATACTCGGAAGGCCAATTTACCCTCTTCATTTCATCGTATCGAGCTGAAAACTTGGCACATAGATTTATTTTGATTACAACACATTCGTTTAAATTTTCAGCTCCATCGACAGCTCTCAAAAATCAGCTCTTTCTGTTTTTCGATGGGAAGATGAAGTAAACGTCCTTGATTTTTGTCCTGTTTTCTTATTCAAGCTTCCACATGCCACGTTTTGCTATTTCATTCATTTACTTGGCTTGAATGCAGTCCTTTAATTTATATGTTTTAATAGCAGCAGCACAAATAAACAATGTGTATTTGTTTGTAGCATGTTTTCATTGTGCGGGTGACGGCAGTTGTACCCAGACAGACAAGGTGTGTCTACACAAGTGCCAGGAAGGCTTTGTCGGGAACACATGTGAGCTGAGTACGTTTTTTGTTGTTGAAGATATGGGCATTACGTTTTAAACATTTTTTTATGAAATAACAGTAAAATAAACTTTAACCATTGTAATAAATTGGAAAATGAAAACTTGCCCGTCTCAAATACAAAATCAGGTAACACGAGCGGCGTAAATGGCGGGCCCATTACTACATTGTAAAAAATCTTCAATGTTGGAGACAGATTTTAACAGCAACTTGATGAGATACATGGCAGAGGCGTAGCGAGGGTGTTTGGCGCCCGGGGACAAGATCCATTTTAAAGCGCCCCCTTTTTCTTTTTTTCAACTCTCAAACCCATTATTTTTATCAATTAAATAGTATCAAAGCACATTTTGGCGCCCCTAACTAGCTGGCGCCCGGGGACATCTGTCCCCCCTCCACCCCCCTCGCTACGCCTCTAATACATGGTTTGAATACTTAAAATAGAGGACACATATCTTAGTAGCCACATGATTAGATACATGGTGGAATACTTAAAATAGAGTAGAGATATCTTAGTAGCCACATGACTGAAATTAGCCAAATATATTATACTGTAAAGATACGTACTGCCCCCCTCCCCCCCCCACCCCCNATAATTGGTATAAATATGCGCCTACTAATATTTGATCTTAATACATTCCCACAAAACTTTGATATAAAAGTGTGTGGCTACTAATAATTGGTATAAATATGCGCCTACTAATATTTGATCTTAATACATTCCCACAAAACTTTGATATAAAAGTGTGTGGCTACTAATAATTGGTATAAATATGCGCCTACTAATATTTGATCTTAATACATACCCACAAAACTTTGATATAAAAGTGTGTGGCTACTAATAATTGGTATTCAATATGCGCCTACTAATATTTGATCTTAATACATACCCACAAAACTTTGATATAAAAGTGTGTGGCTACTAATAATTGGTATTAAATATGCGCCTACTAATATTTGATCTTAATACATTCCCACAAAACTTTGATATAAAAGTGTGTGGCTACTAATAATTGGTATAAATATGCGCCTACTAATATTTGATCTTAATACATTCCCACAAAACTTTGATATAAAAGTGTGTGGCTACTAATAATTGGTATAAATATGCGCCTACTAATATTTGATCTTAATACATGCCCACAAAACTTTGATATAAAAGTGTGTGGCTACTAATAATTGGTATAAATATGCGCCTACTAATATTTGATATAACTATGAGCCTTGTAGTAGTTCATATGAATATGTGCAAACTAATTTTTCATATGAATATGTGCATAAAAATAGTTCATATGAATATGGGCCTACTTATATTTGAGCTGAACATGTGCCTACTCATCGTTGATATGTAACTGTGCCTACTACTTTTTAATATGAACATGTGCCCACTATTGTTTTATATGAATATGTTACCACCAATGTTTGATATGAAATGAATTTATTTCTGTTCCCTTAAACTTTATATTACAGAAGCAGAATCCGCTTATGACGTCACTCTGATCTACACCGTAGTGTTCCTTACGATGATTGCTTTAGTCGTCGTCACCAGTGCAGTGATAATTCGAAATAAATTATATAATCATATCAATAGTAATGAGTCTTTATAACTAACAACAATAGTTTGACTTTGCTTTATACTGGCATTTATAGAAATAAATAAATTTATTTATTCATAAATTCTTACAAATGGATTCATTAGGAAAGTATACACTATATAATTTAACTAATGGGAGAAAACTTTCAATATCTTTTAGAATAACATTTTTTTTTTTATAAGAAGTATGACCTAGACATATAATCTTTTAAAAACTTATTGAAATGTGCAACAGCGAAAATTTAAACAGTTTAAGGGGCTTCTTAAACACGTTTATAGGCCAACAAAAGAGTAGCTGTATTCTTCACACGTCTATAGTAAATTATAGCTAATCAATAAAGTAATTTTATTCCTAAACATGTTTATAGCATACCAATTAATTAACTGCATTCCTATACACGTTTAAATCACATCAGTAAATTATTGATTACCTTAAACACGTTTACAGAACAATAATAAATTAACTGTATTCTGAAAAATGTTCATAGCACACCAATAAATTAACTGTCGTGCCAAAGACCTCCGTTTATAGCACTCCAAGAATGGAGACAAAATAAAAAAAAAATAATTATAATAAGTTTTCTTGTATAACTTGGCCACTGCACTGTTACTGCTCCCTTGCTTCAGTTTTCGCACACATTTTTAACGGGAAATGGCATTTTTTAAACAGTTGTCAATTGATATCTACCGTACAAAATGAGAATGTATTTCGGGGTGGAAATCTGCTTTTTTTATTAAAGTAATATGGAAACTGGTCATCCAACCCAATGACAAGTTATGATTCCAAAATATGTCAACTGACAAGTCTGATTGAAATAAGTGTCATTAATATGTTATAATGTGTATAGTTGACTTGTAGGTAAACCAGGATCTTTGATAGGATTGTCCGGTTCCTACGTATTTAAAGTCAAGAATAGATCTCTAAAATTAAAAATAGTTTTATCAAGCGTCTCAACACATTGTTATATTGATATAGTATAATTGATTCTTTATAATATATTTTAAACTGTATACACAATTATTTAATATGCACTGTTGAAATTAATTAATGTAAGCTTTTAAAAAAAATCATCTTCTTTTCATAATGTGTCAATAAAGAATAAATATATAAAAAAGAATTCTGTACAATATTGTTTGTCCTGTGGTAATATATATTAATTATTGATCACATACCCTCACGTTATTCGGTGAAAAATATTTGCCAAAATCATAGAAGTTGTTATCTGTTATCCCGTAGAGTAATTTTTTGAAACATTTCCATGTAGATTATTTAATTGCATCGCAATTTTTACCCGTTGTTATTTATATATTTAGAGACATCCTAGAAGATAATATTATTATACCATATTTTTACTTATTCTCGCAAGACACATACAAATTTTCTACTTGTCTATTTTTGCTTTTTGTCTTGTCTGCTGATGAAAACTTCTAGTCAAGACTTGTATTTGCCTGTTATGTTTTCTTCTTCTTTATTCAAGTTTTCCCATATCTTGTTCTACTATTTCCTGCACGAGGCTTGAATGAGGTCTCTTATATATTAAACTTTATAAATTGAATTCGTAAAGGTCAGAGGTGAAACAACTGCATGTTTTAATGATGTTATGTTTTATTTGTTTTATACAATTTAAAATATATATTTAAAAAAACAGCAATCTAATTAGAAAACGACACATTTTCCAATGAATCAAATTCTTTCTTAAAAATATCTTCTACTATGCTTCGAGGCCTAACCAAGGCTTCTTATAAAAATAAAAGGACCCGAATTTTAAGCCCACCATTCAAAATCCACTTACGCGAACAAAGTTCTCCCCCCACCACCCCCCTTTAAATCAAACCACTATTTTACAATTGTCTTTAAAAAAAAATTTTTTTAGAAGAATTTGTTTTCTCTAAATTTTAATAAGAACTCCTGGAATTCGTGGAATTGAGCACGTTTTTTTTTTCTTGCATCTACTGCTATATTTTGATTTGTTTTTATTTAGCTGACAAAAATGTGTTAACTTGTCCCCAGGGACGTTATTTAGGGCTGGGTATGGCATTTCCAACCCCCTCCCTCCAAACTGACTTTGGGGTTTTTATTTGAATTGCTATGCACAGTGGCACCTCCAGTAATTAACAACTTAACAAACCGACCAAGTTCTGGTTTTTTCCCCGCTTTTATTCGTCAAATTTTGTGAATTAATTTTTTTTTTTTTCGTTCTTTATAAAATATCGAGCTATATTGTTTTGTCGGGTAAGCAGAGGAAGATATGATTATAGAGAATAAGAAATGTGGTGGGCCTATATATGCCGTATGAATTACTATAAATGAAAAATGTAAATAGATTCAAAAAATCTTTTAAATGATAAGACAATGTTTTCAGTATAAATTATACTATACATTTATCATATAAATCAGGGCTTTAAATAACACGTTTTTTTAAATGTTTAAGTTTTTAGTGTGTAATGGCTTTTCTGTATTTTTAAATCATGTATTATAATAAAGGTGATAGTTAAACATTTGTACTTTTTTCTCCAGTACAGTTATTATGCATGCGATTAATGAAAATTTGTGTATTTTTTACAACGTCTTTGTATGTCGTGAACTGTAAACATTACAGTTTAATAAGATTACTGAATTTAATTAAATTCTTTCATAAGATCGACTTTATCTGATACCATAATATATAAATATTTAACAAAACTAACAAAAAATATATAATAATTCATCAATACTAGCATCAGGAATTTATCTTGTTTTTATTAATTTATTTATTTTATTTTAGTTCCCCGCGTATAGGCAAGTGGGGTTATCTCAGCCAAAGTGGGCTTCTAGTGTCGTTTGTCCCGGTGATATTTTGTACAAGGTGATCACCAATGCGGGATCCAGCAACTGCCTGTTTCGATCACTGCGGTTATTTCTTGACACAAACGGTTGTCGAAGGCAATGTCCTCTCATTACGACAAAAGGCAATAGACTTCGTTCCATATTATAAAAAATGCACCCAAGTTGTGTTCCTTCAGAAAATTTTCCCCAAGGGGCATTTCAGATTTTCGGGTGGAAAGAGGGGGGGGCGGTGACAATGGCCATAGGCGTGGCTAAGGTAGAAGAGGGGGGCAGATATCCCCATGAAACAAACTAGTTAGTCGACAAAATGTGGTTTGATCAGTGCAGGATTTAGACTGGCTGAGCCCTAAGCTATACAGATGAAGGGGCCCCCTACCGTGTTGAATTACAGCTGCTGGGCAAATTAAAATATAAAACATATAGCTGGCACAATGTGAGGCCCTAAGCTGTAGCTTGTTTAGCTTATAGGTAAATCTGGACCTGGGTGGTATTTAATGGATGAAAGTTATGGTCTTCAGAGTTGGGAGTGGGGAGGGTTCGGGGGATGGAAATTGAATCAGTGTCCTGTGGCCCGAACACTCTAGCTACGCCTCTTTGAACACTTGAGTGCGGTGGCTTGAGTGATCAGCCCAGTTGTCAATATTTCTTTAAATGGAGTGGCAGGATTTTAAGACGAATGGAGAGCTTGTATCGTTAAGTGGAGCGTGGTATAAAGCTTGGCAAGAATAGGGCAGCACTAACACTAGCTACTCCACTAGGTTGTGTATCTTTCAGCACTAACACTAGCTTCCCAGGGAGCTGTGTATCTATCAGCACTAACACTAGCTACCTAGCTTAACCAGTGAGTTGTGTATCTATCAGCACTAACACAAGCTACCTAGCTTCCCCAGTGAGCTGTGTATCTATCAGCTTCGAAAATTATGACAGGCGACAGATTTAATGTAAATTTTTGGGGAGAATAAGGGCAGCAATTGAGTGCACTGATGGCTCTTAGGTAAAAGGGGTTGGGGGGGGGTGGGTGTCTGACTACCCAGTCGAAAGAAAATTTTGGACTATTTCAAAATTCAAAAAGGTGCAGTTTGGAGCTTCACAGAATTTAGTGTTTCTATTTGCCTATTTGATCAGGGAAATTTTTTTTTTTAATCGTCAGAGGGAGGCGTTATGACATTCAGTGCCATACATAAACGGAATAAGCGGCGAGCCCCAGGGTAATCATTGAGGCCACATATATTCAACCATGTCCTGTCACATTGCTCAGCGTGGGGGTGGAGATGAACAGAAATTGAGTGTGCCAAAGACAGTCGGGCAAATTCAAAATGAAAGGGCGCATTTTGGCGGTACTTGAATTAGGTGCCTCTTTCAGTCAATTTTGAGGGGGAATTTCAGACTTGTAAAAAATTATTTATAATTTAAAAAATCTCTCACTTGCTCCAGTCCAACATGCACTAAATGCATTCAGATTGTTGCGTCCTTGAGGGTGTACTTTTAGCCCTGGCTTATAACTTAATGGTCTACAGAAAAGGTAAAATAACTTCAAAATGCAAGGGCATTTTAGCACATATTTGAATTTAGATTTGCAACATTCGACACATAATATTATAAGACAAACGGCGAAGATGCTAGTTAAGAAATTAATGTTTACTTGACCTCAGAGCTATCACGTGGGCCCTGCAACCCCTACATCTTCAGAGGGACTAGGATATTAAGAGCTTAACATTGTGATGAGGGCAATTTTTAAATTATAAACTTAGAGGAAAGGTGGGGAGGACAAAACCAAACATGTCATGGGGGCATTTTAATGTTAAGTGGCTCTGCTTGACTTGGGTGTGTTCTAAAAAATTTTTTTTTAATTATTATTCAATAGCAATTTTAATTTAATTTTCATTTGAAGTATTTTGGGAGTTTCAATGGTGACATCCTTTTCAAGTTGAAAGCAAAATTATAAAAAAATAATAATAAAACCAACAACTTACTTATAATACTTAATAGAAAAGTCTGTACAGTTTTATGGGTTTTCAAAACTTGTCATGTTTATAAATTGAATATTAATAGCATAATTAAGTATATAAATATATGCATATTTATTTATTTTACATTACTGTATTGTGTGATTTAAACTGAAGGAAATCGTATAAAAATATATTATAAATTTCCCAATATTTAGTTGATTGAAATATTTATTTGAACTTTCAAACTTCTATGACTTGCCGCTTCTATAAACTTTAAACTGAAGAATTAAGTTTACAAACATATAGTCCATTCAATTTTGTCTTACAACCTAACAATAATTTTTTTAATGTTCATTACAATTACCTTGTGAATTAGGTCAAGTCAAATGAGAAAGGTTGTTGAAAGGAGATTCAAGATATCAGGAAAAACAGTCAGTGTCCGCATGTATGACAACCAGTGCCAAGGAAAAGGTTTAAAATTGGTGGTTTTGTCCTGACTAAGCCAAGCTCTCTAGAGGAATAGTTGAAATTAATTCATTATCATTATGAATTATGAAATTTTCATTATTTAGAATACCTATTTAATTCATAAAGTTCTGTGTGATTAAATCTTTATCGTAAACAATACACATAAATAATCTTAAATAAAGGATTTAATTTTAATAATTAAATAAATATTATTACTTTTCTAAAATTGAAATAAACAATAAATATATCTAAATCATCTTCATTACTAGATTTTAAAAAAAATAATTGATCTACGAAAATGGCTTAACTAAAAAAAGAAAATAAGAAAGAAAAAAAATCTACCGGTATTAAGAGATATTAACAAAACAAAAATGAATAAAACAACTAAAAATAATAAAACTATTAATCAATGAAGTAACAAGGAGAAAAAACAATTTTAAAAAATAATTCTCATACTATTATTGTTATCACACCAGGCTCCGAAGCCATTTAATATATACTGAGCCACTCCGGGTTCGAATAATCATTGGCTACCCTGTACCTATAGATGCAGCCTATTAAATAAACACTCAAATGACGTCATTCATGGGTATATTTATCAACAATATCCCTTTTCTTTTCCTCTTTTATAGATCTTATAAAAAAATATTTTTTAAAACACAACGCGTTAAAAATAAATACTGTGTTGTAAGACCGTAATATCATATAGTCATATATCATATAGGGCATCAAAGGACAAACTTAACCAAGGCTCAAGGCAGGCTGGGGTAGGCTTCGCCTACACTCCAACTCCATGGATTCCATGATGGAACGTAGGTCCGTAGATATCTTTTAATTTAAAACAAAAAAACGTTAAGTAACAAGTATCGGTAATAGTAATATTAATTAATAATAGAAGTGTAGGCCTACATTACTATATTTAATTTTATTGAAATAAATCATATTTCATACAACAACTACTACTACTACTGACTAATAGTAATGATATTGTCATTGTCCGATTCAATCATTGTCTTGGGAGTCCGAAAAACATAGTAACTTATTTCAACCCATTGACATTGCTAGCCTAATCTAATGACCTAAGCCTAAAGCCTAAAATAATATTTTTTGGTTCATTTTTATTTTGAAATAACTAAAAAAAGATAAGTCATAAATGTATTTTTTTTTAAAAAGAACAACCTCAAAACTAACTTTTCCCCAGTCCTATTAAGACTGAGAATAAGAAGTAGAAGACTATAATACTACTATACTATATTTCAAGTGAAAGTGTAATTGCAACGGTTGGGGGAAACGATGTTGCTATTCTAACAGCTCCTAGCAGATGCCAGGGCAGCCTTGAACTTAAAGCTTTCCACCAATGTGGAGTCCACGGTGGCATTGTCCAGGCGGTTCCAAATCTAAGCAATTATTGTGCGTGGGAAGAATGCTTGTTTATACTGCACTGTGTTCCACCGAGGCACAGTGAAGCATTTGTTATTGTTTCGGGTGTAAGTGTTTATGGGGGTTTTGCAGTGGTGAAATCAGTGTTCAGTGAGCGTTTGGCTCTATTTGTTTGTTTTTTAAATTTCATAGTTTTAACAACATAAAATTAAATTGTGTCCTTAAAGAAAATTTTCTTGTCCATAAAAACTGTAGAAAAATAGAATGTGTGTCCCTAAATTTTATTTATTGAGTAGGCAACCCTGTGTGTCAGCTCCCTATAAGGGTGTCCGCGCCCCCTCCGCCCCCCAAATCAGGGTATCCGCCCCCCACCCCCCAAATCAGGGTATCCACCCCCCATTATAAGGGTGTCGCCAGGTGCAGCCCACACCCCCTAGTGAAGCCCACACCTCCTTGTGAAGCCAATGCATATGACTAAGCTTTAAACCCATTATCAATGGAGTAGCTAATGCTTAACATTTATGAACATTAGAACAATGGGCTCCATAAACAGCCGTTCTCAAACTAAAAAAAATTCCATTGTTATAATTTTTAATTATCTCTTTACCTTTAAGCTCTTTACCTACTGGTATCCGAAAATTAAAACAAAAATAACTCATAAAACCATTTTAAAAAACATTTAGCTTAGAATTAGCATAAGAGCCAAATGGTTTTTAGTATAAATGACATTTTTTATGTTTTTAGACATTAAAATTGAAACAAGCTCAAAGCTTTTCTGTATAAATGTGCTGATTTAGAATACTTGTCAGTAAATTATATTTTTTGAGTGGGCAACCCTGCCCCTTTGAGTCTGATGAATGCAATAAAAAAAAAAGCAAGATGACATTACAGCCCTGCCCCCTTGAGTTTATCAATGCAGTTGTCAGAATATATCAAACGATTTTATCCCTGTTTTGTTTTGATTCATTTTAATTATATTTTTGAACTATTTCAGCAATAAATGGAAACTTGCCAATCACACATCTTCATATTTGGAGCAGGATTTGCATCCTTCTATCTTACATAAGTAAAAACTGGTTTTTATGTCTCTTTAGAGGTCCCCTAGTTTGAAAACTGCTGTGTTAGCCCAAAAAAAAATAAATTGTACAATCACAAATAGTTCTATCAAAAATAATTAATTACTTGGTGCATCAGAGGTGAAGTGTTATTGTATTAGTTGTCTGGTTTATGGTACATATAAAATTACTCATGTAAATTTCTAATTTTTTCTTTTTCATTATTTTGAGATCAATTCCCATTTTTAAAAAAAAAAAAAAATGTTTTTTAAAAGTGTTTGCATTAAAATAACTGATGTTCTCGCTCCTACATCTACTGCTTACAGGCTTCCTCTACAGCCAGGACATCAAGTTACTGGAGTTGGAACACAAACACTGTGTAACCAAGTGTGCCAGTGGATTCATAAACAATGTTGATAAACTAGTCTTCAAAAGCATCATTAATTTTACCCAGCCCAGTAATGAATTTATATTTTCCACGTACATGATAAAAGAAACGACTACCAATGACTACAAAAAGGTAATTAGAAGTTATGTTGCCTACTTTTAGGTATCATTTTTAAAAAGTTAATTTAATAGCAGTTATTAAATAAAGCTATCTTATTCCATTTTAAAATGTTTTAGCAGCTTAAGAAATAGAGAGGAGGCCTTTGACAAATTGTTGCTCATTTTTTTTTTTCTACCTCTATTAAAAGATATGTTAATTTGTGATACATTTTGTATCATATTTGCAAATACGGTACTAGTAGAATTAGTTTAGCTAATTTCTTTATTTATAACTGAGACTCACTTTTAATGTGTCTTAGGTTTAAGAGGTTACATGATACACTTTAAACTTGTAGCCAAATGTAGCTAAATTTATTTTTATATATTTATTGGACGGTTAGAATTTGACATCATTCTTTATTGTAAGTATTTAAAAGGTAGGTGTTGTAAATGCTATAGTACAAAAATCTTAAAACACTTTTTAGTCATTAAAGTAACATTGTCACATTTAGTTAACAGATAAAAGTGTTGTAATTGAACCTTAAACTTATCAACTCAAAATGTGGATAATAATTTGCAAATCGTTCTTTCTCTCTCACTTTTTTTTTTTTTTTTTTTTAAATTTTATTTTTTTTTACGCCATTTTAATTTTTTAAACTTTTTTTTTTTTTATTTTTTCTTTTTTTTTTTTTTTTAAATTTGATTTTTTTTAACGCCATCTGAATTTTTCAAACTTTTATTTTATTCAGTATTACTGTTTTGCACAATGAATTCTCAAGTTCAACTCACATTATCTGCTAATTACTATAGCTGATTTTGTGATTTTAAATTATTTTCTGTTTTGATACCCTTTCAGTTTACCTGCTTTTGCAGGCTCTAATTATATCAACTGTTCAAACATCATATTTCCTATATAACATAAAGAGATATGTTTAAAAAAATGTGCTTCAAGTTAAAATAGCAAGCTGATTACTTTACAAAACCATTGCAGAATCAAATATTTGAGATTCCATTAAAATAAAAAACAAACAAAACTGTCAAGTTCTTGTAATAAAATAAAATAATAATAGATCCCTGGCATTTTACTGTTTAATTACAAATTGTTTTAATTAAGGAAGAAAGAAAAAGGGAGGGTTTTGTGGCAATAATTCAGTACACATTGATTAAAGGGATTAAATATAATTTTAAATTTCAGCTATTTCACATCCATCCTTCATCAGCATGTATGGAGAGGAAAGATTTGGACTACTACTGTGAGAAGACAGGGGATAATATTTTTCATGTATATATTACTCTACAAGCAGAGCCAAAATACATTGGTGCAGAGATTAAAGCTGTCTTGAGTGATGCCAATAAAAATGAAATCAGCTCGGACTACCAGATTGTCCCAGAAACTTATGGTATTTAATTATTTACAACATCTTTTCTCATGATATTTACTTAAAAATATCTTCTGCAACAAAGTTGTTTGCAATGCTTTTCCAGTTTTAAACAATTGAAAGTGAATATGCATTGTTTTTAATGGCATAATATTTTTACAAAACAATAATAATTCTTTCTACCAAGCGGTACAATGATATATTATGAATATGAAAAAAAAAGAGATATAAAATACCAGTATGGTACAGAAATATATTTCTACTAATGCTACTCACCTTAGTTATTTTGTATATTCCAGCCAGTTAGTAATTCCTAATTAAATAGTTGTTTTCCTAGGCAACTTTTATTTATCTGCTACATAATTTGTTGCTACATTTGTTCTGTTAAGACTTTTGATATCCAAATTTAACTTGCTTTTAATTTTAATTAGTTTGCATGAGAAAATCTTTTGTGATCTCTACTAAGCTTTTCCTCTTCTTATAAGGTTACTCCTTTAGTATTTAATCTTCTCAAATTCTGTATAGTTTAATGCAGGCATTGACAACCATTTTGCGAAGAGGACGCCAGGGATATATTTTTTATATTTTTGTTTGCAGGTCACATGATAATTGTTAATATAGGTCATTAAAGATGGACTTTGACAATTCATTCCGTGTTCATTTTGCAAATATGTGTATGTGATTAATATTATTAGTTTGACACTTTTATCATGTTATTAATATTCAAAGGCTTTTACAGATAATCATTCACAATTTGAACATTTTCGGAAATGTTAATCGGAAGGCCATTTGGGCCGCAGTAAAGGTTTCAGCAGGTCACTGGTTGCCCACCCCTGGATTAAGGCCTACAGAGCTTCTTCTTATGAGAAGGTTGAAAAGCAGCTACTTGAAACATTTTTAATCATGTTTAATTAATAGTAAAAGGCCAACACCTAAGTAATTAGTTAAAAAAAGCTCTGATTCATACACCTGATTGTTGTACATTTAATTTTAGTTGTTTATTTCCTCAGATGCTAGAAATGTTACTGGAACAATTACAATAAATGGAGAAAACTACTATAATGATGATTGTAGAGCAAACATAAGTATCAGTGACTTAAAGCTAGAGTTTGTTTGTTCAAGTCCAGCAACTCCATGTCTCATAGAGATCCTGACAGATGACACACAAAATGTTGCAGCATTTAAAAATTCCGCTGTTCTGAAACGAACTCTTAGTACTCAACAGATTCTATTTGTAACTTTAAAGTTTGCTGCCTGTAGGCTGGATGGGGCCTACAACAATGTCACCTGTAGAATTCAAGCTGGTAAGTGTTAAAACATTAAAGATAAATGTATTAATTAAAGTAAAATGAACAGCACTTACTTATGAAAGGATTATGAGGCATTTCAAGGTGTTGTCAGATTTAATTAAAAGGCATTATATTTCTTTTTACTATTATTTTTATTCTTAAATTGCTAGCGTCAATTCACAAATGTTGTATCATTAGTTGTTGGAGTTTGGTTCTTTAATGGGCCATGGCTGACAGAGATTATTTCTTCATAGCTGTTACACTACGTCAAATAAATGTATTATATATTATTATTTTATGCATCAAAAGTTTTGTTTGTTAATCATAATATTTTTTTTTATTAAGACACTGATAACAGCCCTATGTCCATTGCAACAATTGCTCCGATTATTGGATCAGTCTTCATGCTTATAATACTACTCATTTTGTTCATATTCGTTATCATAAGGTATGGGATATTATATATAGGCTAATCTGTATATATGTAACATATATATTTATATAAAGATATATGACAAAACTGAATAATAAAAAAAATATATATATAAAATATATGTCGTATATATTAAGTTGTCAGAGACATAATCAAAAAGTGAAGGAAGATATGTTTATATTTAAGAATTTTACTTTTTTCCAGATTTAGGAAATATAATTCTCAACAGAAGTTTGAGAGGGAAAATATACACATAAGGTAAAAAACCAAATGAATATAAAAACATGTTAATCCTTATGTAATTGTAAACCATTCATGGTGTCAGTTGCATACTATTTTTGTAAATATTTTTAAGCAAAACGTATTTAATGTTATGAGGCTTTATATAAGTGCTGTGACAATGTAAATACGCCAATGGCAATAATTAAAATGCAATTCCTATCAAGTGCATTACAATTTAAATTCAGTGAAGTATTTGCAAGTAAATAAAATCATATTCTTTTTAACAATTTTTTTAAGGGAAATGGAAAATCTGTTTCCACATGCCGATGGGGAAAAAGGTATATGAAACTTTTTATCAAGCATTGAATGTTATATATTTATCTTATTTAATATTTTACCATTTACATTTTATAATTTATATATAAAATAAAAAAATAATAATTTTCTTCAGTCATGAATGAAAGATATATCATTTCTATAAGAAGTGTTTTATGATTAGGGATGTAAAATGAAAACGGGGTTTTAAAGCTGATTCAAAATTGTTAGTTGATTCTCACAATCTGGTTTTTTAATTATTTTTATCATCGCATAAAATAATTCTGCAGGTATGCATGTATACATTGCTAAAAGGCTGTGTTTATTAGGCCCAGAAGCTAACACTAATTGGGATTCTTATAAAGTGAATAGACTTAAATAAATGTTTTGTCGAGTAACCTTATTAGATGGTGAGTTCACTCTTTGCCGCCACCTTTGCATCGTTTGTTGGGATATTTCTGGTGAGATAATCGAAAGGGAGAAAAAAAAATTAAAATAAATTTAAAAAAAACAAAACACACAGACTTTGGTAGGCTACTCTGTATCATTATCAGCTGACTGATGATGAAAACTGGTTGCTACATTATTGGTAAAAGGTCTTTTTTTGCGCTAGTTATAAACAAACTGATACATTGCAGTCTTTCATAATCCCCCCACCTCCCAAAGTTTGAAAACTTCTTACAAAGTAAAGAGAATGCAGGAAGAGGAAAAAAAATATTTCAAGAATATGAGCTGACTGAAAATGCCCCCCCCCCCCCTACACATACACACAACCACTGAATAAAAAAGCCTTCAATCAATGGGAAAACAGGCCACATCCTCACCTCTAACTACAGCAGTGGTTGGCACAGTCTTGTCAAATATCATGTCGATTTAAAATGGCTGTGATGACATTTTGGAATTCATTGCAAATCAGTGAAGTGTGGAAACTAAAACCCCCATGGACCACTTCCCTTATATAACACAGCACCCCAATCCACTCAACGCACCCATAATATATATTCATGAATCTCTAGTTTCCTTAGCAACTGATTCCAGGCAGTAGGGGTGGACGGCACAAGGTCCTTTTTTTTTTCTTATGTCAGGGGTACCCCAGGGCTCTGTTCTAAGCCCCTGTTTGTTCCTAGCATACATTATTGATCTACCAGAGAAACTGACATCCCAAGCAAGACTGTTTGCAGATGACATGGTGGTACAATCGCCAACAGTTCTGACCAGGACCAGCTACAACAGGATCTCCATCAGTTAGCTGAGTGGGGTGATGAGCCTTTATCCTGCTGCTTTTATATTATGCATCTCTAGTCTGGGACCCATTCACCCAAAGGAGCATCAACAGTTTGGAGGCAGTCCATCAATGGACAGAATGTTTTGTCCTGAACTGCTACAGGCATACTTCTTGTGTTGGCAGCATGCTGGAAACACTAGGCTGGCAACCATTGGAGGAACGAAGACGATTATGCGGGCTCTCTTTGATGTACAAGATAAAAATTGGCTGGTCCACTGCTCCAGCATTAAACAAAAACTTGTACCTTTCCCCCCAGACAGCGATGAGGCCATCAGAGGCTGTTCCAGCTCATAACAGCAGGAACACAGTACAGGAACTGCTCATTCCTGCCAAAGACAATCAGGGACTGGAACAAGCTTCCAAAGGGAACCGTTAATGCGAACAAGCTTTCAAAAGGAGCAGTTGAGGCAACAACACTTGACACATTTGCATCTATTGCCTCAGGCCAATCAACCCCCAGTTCATGATACCCTCGCTAAGTAAGCTTTGCAACCAGTGAAATATCCCATTCAATACCAACCAATCACAGAAGCATTGTACATTCCCTCTATGGAAGTAGGAACAAGAATGATCCATACATTGTTCCTGGGTCCTCAATATATAGAAGAAGAATAAGATATATATATTGTATTTTTTTTTTTGTTTAATTTTGATGGTAAGCACCTTTACATTACCACGGCACCTATTTAAAAATATTCATTTACTAATGAAGAAGTAAAACAAAATAAAAAATGTAATAGTTTAAATAATTATTATAAAAAAAACATAACTAATAAGTAGGCCTAACAATAAAAAAAAAAGTTACCTAAATTTCATCGCATTTCTATGTTGCTTTTTAATTATTTGTAGATTAATTCAAAACTAAAATCAAATATGAGCGAAAGTGAATCCTTGTATTTTTAATTTATCAAAAATGTTCAGGCCAAGGTCTCAATATGCCCCCTTCCCAGATCCCGGTCCCCAGTTTGGTTTGGGAGCTTTCGTCATGCTTGATTTCCCTCTTTACCCCCCACCCCTGTTACTTTTCTATATGCATTGAAACCTGGAATTAAATAATTTAAACAATTTATACTGAAGAGAAAGTTGGTGCTATTTGCAGCTGCAGCTAGTTTTAAAGAAACAATGATTCAGACGTGGGGTGAGTTAGCACATATGTCAAGGAAAATTGTTACATGGTAGGGCTGTTTTGTTTATATACCCCACTGACCTAGTCTTGTCAGCATACCCCCTTCCAGGTAGTGTGACCAGTTGATCAAGTTGATAGAATAATAAGGTGCAAGACCTGTGTCTGCAGTGAACGTTTGGCCTACATTTAATTAAGCCACGCGAAATGATTATGTGTAAGTACTGGTTGTATTCCCCTACGATTAGATAGAGACTCTTAGATACAAGATGAGCACATCGATGGGTGACTAGGTTTACGTGGCATTTGCTAAGTAATAGATAGGGCCATCCAATAATTAGCTGCAATAGTTGTTAATCAGTCGGAAGTCGGCCATGACCACTTTAATCATCAGAGTTTGTGCTGGTTCTGTCTGTGGGTGCGCAGATGGCTAATGAGGCCGATTCTGGTACAAAATTCTCTTGTGCAGTAGGTGCAGGGGAATGATGGTGCATCTCAGGGAGCAGAGTCAGAACAGGCCTTCTGGACATGTCTCTTGCGCTCTGCAGCCGCTGCTCTGCCAACTTCATGCTGCATGGAGCTCCTGTTCAAAGTGGAACGCCATGAAGTTTGATCCTTTGCTTGTTCCTCCCACATGTCTGGGTTTATGTTGAACGCTTTCAGTGAGGCTTTTATGTTGTCTTTAAAGCGTTTTTTCTGCCCGCCAGCAGACCGCTTTCCTTGTTCAAGCTCACCATTGAAAATTCTTTTGGGAAGACTGTCATTTGACATTCTCACAACTTGTCCCGCCCAGCGAAGCTGGGACTTCATCAAGGTTGTAACCATGCTGGGGAGACCTGCCCGTGTGAGCACCTCAGTGTCTGGGACCCTGTTCTGCCATTTAATGTTGAGTCTTGTTGTATGAAATAGTAATTCCAGGAACTTAGACTTGTGATAGTACTCTTTATATTACTGCGAGATTAA
Source organism: Lymnaea stagnalis (assembly GCA_964033795.1). Classification (NCBI taxonomy): domain Eukaryota; kingdom Metazoa; phylum Mollusca; class Gastropoda; family Lymnaeidae; genus Lymnaea; species Lymnaea stagnalis. Next base: position 2,127,558 of record CAXITT010000017.1, read on the forward strand.
GATATTGTTAGTGTCACACCTTTCATATCTTTTAATGTAGATTTTATGTATTGTTCATATTATGCTCAATGTTATAAAGTTCATTTATATGGAGCACTGATAGTCTTCAAATTGGCCTGTAGTGTGTCTAAAATCTACCTGTTTTACCCCCTTTTCCAATTCCCCTAGACCACTAGCTTGTTCAAAGTCATGTTACATCACAGGGGGCATAACACAGTGCTGATTCAATGTTCTTGATTTCCAGATTTCACTTTGCCAAAATGCACTATTTTTAGATATTTGTATGTATTTCTCTTTTTTTTGGGGAGGGGGGGGAATGCGAAATGTCTCGCTACACCACTGTTTCTTCCCTCATATGAGCTATCCTACGACAGCCATTATTATGCATAAAAATTCCCCATTTCCTGTAATTTACTAACCACTTTATCAATTTTAATTGATGAAATTTACTTTTCTTATTGGAAATAAGATTGGCTATAAGGTAGTACATTAATATTCTTATGTTTTGGCAACAAAAAATCTTGACCATTTATTCAGGAATCTCATAAATGTTTAATAAAGGAAGAAGAAAGAAGACAAGAAAAGCAAAATGGTTATTACTGCTATCAAATTAAAAGCTATAATATAGTATAATTTAAGTATAACCATTTTGCATTGTCACATGAAATCTATATTTATTTTAATTTATTCAGAATTGAATATTTTTCAACATTTAATTAAAACTACATTGGCAGTAATACTAAATTTGCAAAAGAATAGAATATTTTGTTGATTTTAACAATATTTGATTTCATAGAGACATAAGACACCTATTTCAAAATCTTGTGTCCCCAGATAATGTGGGCCATTCAGACAAATCAACTTTAACAGACATTTACGGACTTAACGTTGTCCTAAAATGTAAGTTCAAGTTTTAAATTTACATCCCCAATTGGTTGTAACTCCTAATAACATGTCTAGTATTATTTGAATGGTAGAGCTTCTACCTCACAACAAGAAGTACAGTTTATCGTCTGACATTATTCTCAGTGATGAGAAATAGATGGGAGGAAGAAAAAAAACATGGTTAAAGAATTATGCTTTATAAAAATGGAACGACAGCCCACTTAGAATATTATGGAAAATTAGTTTTATTCTCATTCCTGACATAAAAATTTAAAATAAAAATTGCCAGGCGGCATAATTAAAATTTATCCAATAAAAACAATGTCCATAGGTGACCCCATCAGTGTTCAACACAAGGATGTACAAGTGGATGAAGGTGCATTTGTAAATGAGCACGTTCTCACGGGTGAGATAATAATTTTAGTTTCATGTATCTGAATTAAAATATATATATATGCATTTACCTAATCAATACTTTAAAGGGCCACTAATAATGGTGCCAAAGATAATTATTGTGCATTGGGATGTGAAGAGACCTCCAATATTTATGCCTAGTACACACACAGTGAAAGTTCATAATGGGCTGTCTATAAAGTAATGTCACACATTATAGGGAGGATGGGGGTCTAAGAAAGAAAATGTGACATTTTGTGATTACGGGGTGGGGGGTTGGAGGTCAAGGGGGTTGTCTAAGATGTTATGCATTGTAACAAATTGTATAAGTTTGGTTTTTTTATCATACAAATAAAAACAGAAATTGACGGTGATGTTAACATTTCTGATGTGATTGATGTATTCTGATAGAAGATTTCATTTTTATACATTTAAAAGTTTAATACTAATTTAATTTAATTTAATTATTAATTAGTTTTTAATTTCTTAAAAATTTTATTTTGAGAGGTAGTAAATTTTTGGGGGTTGGTTTGGGTGGTCTGAGATTTTTAACAGATTTTTACAGGTGGAGGTAAGGGGGTAACATTTTTTTTCCAAAAACAGCTTGACATATTTTATAGAAAGAAAATATATTTTATTTTCATTTTGTGGACATGATATAAGTATTGAAGGACTTTAGACATCCTGTGATTCTTAATTTCAAGTAATTTTATCATACCATCATATATTGATATGTCCTTGAATAAAAACATGCCAATTGATTGAGCTTAATATGTTATGTCCCTGTGCTTTATTACAGTAGGGGTTATAGTAATAAATCATATTTCAATACATACTGCACATCCTTAAGGTGTAATGCTCTGTTTGTGTTCCAAAATTGTGTAAGTTCACTATATTCTACACAAGCTATTCATTATTTTTAATTAACAACCTTAATTGTTTTTTTTCCCAACTTATTGAAATTAACTTAATAAAAATCTTATTTTCAGATGGAAGAACTGAACCTATCATTGATCTAAAGAAAGAGCGAGCAAACATTAAAATGGTATGTTGTTGTTTTTTTAAATTTTAATCTCTCCTCATCTGTAGCGAAGCACAATCTTGACAACAGAGAGAGCCAAACTTCTAAAAAAAGGCACACATGCCAAGATAATAAGTTCAGCAAAATAACAAATTGTATGATTATTCTGGTTTATTTTTGTATACATGAAATAATTAATCTTCAAAATGCAGTATCTTAAGCATATATAACATATATATCTACTGGAGCTGCCATTTTTTCTAAATTAAACAACCATTTCGGGAAAAGGAACATTTTTTTATATCTCTGAGAAGGCCCCACTTTTAGGAAATGGTCTCGGGGGGGGGGGTGGGGGGGGGGCAACAATCCCTGCTCCCCACTGGCTCCGATACAGCTCTACATAAGGTAATTTTAAACATAACTTCATATTCAATTTAAGGCTCTGTATTGAGCTCTACCAGTGAAAAATTTCATTCCAGTTGCGTTTCAAGTAGGCCTACATATCACTCCTTGTAAAATCCCTCAAAATCGAAGTGAGTTTTTTTCAGACGTGATAAATTGTGTGGAAAAGAGCTTTTAACATTTTTGCAGCAATGCAGCCTCTCTCTTTTTCAAAACATTTCATTTTCCATGTATCCTTCCCCCCCACCAACCCCCACTGTCTCCTTCCTCTCCATGACAATGATTATTGTCATTAAAAAATAGACATAAAAATAATTCATTTATGGTTTTTCCTAGTTTATTAACTGGCTAGAAACCAAAAAAAATGCACCAGTGCATATAATAGACAAACAAATTTCACAACAATAAAATCTGCTGCTACTAAAAAAATTCAGATAAACATAATGTTCTTGGTCTACTCAAATGCCCTGACACAGCCTCCCACATCCTCATGTTAAGAACCCCTGGATCAGAACCCCTGTGGTGTACAGTATAGAAGAATATTTTTTTTTTTTAAATTTTAAGACTTACTTTTTATGGAATATCAAACAATTTTTTTGACCAATTTATCTATATCAATTTAGTTGTCTTTTACAAATGGTTTAAAAAATATAATTTATGTTTTTATTCACTTATTTTTATTAATTTGTTGTGGTGGATCTTTTTAACATTTTTTTTTTTTTCTAAGTACATGTTTAAAGTTTAGGATGAGTATAGAAAATTAAACTAAATGCCAGTACCCTTTATGAGTTTGATTTTGAAACATGTATAAAATGACAGTTTTAATCTGATATGACTAACTACAACCTAACATATTTCAATTATCAGATGCCTTCCGTTTAAACATTTTACAACTTTATTTATATTTCTTCATATTTCAGGAAAGGTTTAGAACATTCTTTGATGAGAAAGAAGGAATATTTCCTACAAAAATCCTGCCTGCGCCAGGTCTAGGTAGCAAGCGCAGTTTTTCACTCAGTGACCTTGAAAGCAGAGCATTTACAGGGATAAAGAGTAATTAGAACTAATTTATACTATTTTTAAATGTATTGTGATTTACTCCTGTTAATTGTTACATCTCATGAAATATTTGACATGGCTATGTGAACCCATTTGTTTATCATTTTCGGCTACTTGAATCTAACCTTGTTAGAGCATCATTGGTAGCCCCTTGCCAGTTTGGTCATAGCCAGCCTAAACAGGCAAGTTGCATTTAAAAGTTTCATAGTTGTCTTGGCCCTCATGCTATAACCAGAATAATATAACTATATCCATCTGGCACTATGATAAACTAGAAATGTATGTCCTATATATCTAATCAGTGCAATAATTATAAACATTCCTTTGTGTATTAAAGTCATTTGCTCGTTATACCCCTTTCTGTGATGTCACTGCCGATATAATGAGCCAGCTAGCAAAATCATCATTTAAAATGCTAATGATTTACTGTACCGTATATTGGTTAAGGGGAATTAAATCTAAAGAGATGATTTTGCTTCCTATTTCCATTACTATCTGTGTGTTAATCTACTTTTATAAGGGATATTTTTTGTGATTGATAGGATCAACACAGAATATCTTTAATAAAATTATATTTATATGGACGCAATGATTTCAGAGACTTTCCATTTGCTAGTAAAGGCAGTATTAGCTCTTCATAATGATGACATAAGAGTCAAATGTTGACATTTTTAACCCTAAGCCTAGTCATATTGCTACAGGAAAATTCATTAGGGAAAGGGTGGAAATTAAAAAGGGAAAAGACGTCCCAAAGACCTAAATGCTTGTGTATGTTCTTGAGAATTAAAATAGATTTAATAACTTCAATTGAAAAGCAATTATTAACTCATTTCATGCTTTCTCCATATATTTATTATGACTCAAATTTGAAGGTAGTAAATGAAAAATATTCACCAATATTACAATTTTCAATATAAGTAACTATAACTTGACATTTAAAAAAAGAATATTGCTCCTATTATCTCAAACCCTGATTTTATGATAGCTTGAACAATTTTTGGATTATTTAGTGTGGGTTGAATTCAGAAGCTGAGTACTAAAATTTTACTCACTCTGTAAATTCAAGGGCAATATTAACATAAATTATATAAAAATAAATTATTTTTATACCATAAGATAATTTGTCCAAAGTTCTTTCAGAAAATGTATACTCGTAAGGTTCTCTACATTTATTTAGTATTTATTTTTGTCATTTTTAAAATGCGTATGAAATGCTAAAAATGGCTTGATTCTACAGGAAAATTGCTCAAATGACCTTTTATATTTATTTTAAAAATGCACCAAATAATTTTGGAGTAACCAGTGATTGCTAGTATGATATCACATATATCTGCTGTATGGTATTTATGGAGACATTTGAGCTCTTCTCACTGTCTTTCTGCTCCAGGTGTCTTAGTGAATTAGTTGTTAACACCCCATTATTTCATTATAATGGTCCTAGACCTTAAAAATTTTTTAATTTAAATGAAAAAAAATCAAAAAGTATATTTTATCACCTTAATCAATCTCATTTTATGTTTTCAAACAAAGGAAATTTATTCCTGTTCTCAGCTGCTAGAAGATATGATCAAATGTTACCAGGATAATAATGTTCAATGGTAGGCATCTTGCGATATTTTCGACCAAATTCTAACATTCAATTTTTTTAAAAATTATAACACATTTTAAGAAATAGTTAGTCAGACTTACCTTATGTTAAAATGAAGTATTTATGTATTAATGTTTACATTTCTTACATTATTTATTTTTTAGAAATAACTGCTCTTATATGGGCTTCCCCTGTCCGAGCCCCTGAAATGCAAACAAAAAAAAAAAACCCATTAAAATTTTTTTAATAATTTCTTTTTATAAACAACAAAATCTATGTTCAAATTTAAATATCTTTAATACTTAAGGAATTTGAAATACTGGTATCTTCATTAAAGTATTGATCAAACTTTTTACTCTCTTCTCTATGACATTATTGGAAAATTGTATAACACAAAATTGTTATATCTAAAGAAGAATCTCTTAACCAATTTTCATTTTTGTAACAGCATTGACTTTTTTATTTACACTTGTTTATCCCATAAATATTTACACTTACTTTTCCATGAAATTTACTTTTCCCAAAGTAGAAGCGAAAATAAATTTGTACATTTTGTTAAGAAAATAATAACTTATCTTTGTTTATATCCAGGAACTGAAAATGAAAGAAAAAATACTCAATTTAAAAATGTAAAAAATACTGTGTTTACAAAATGCACTCCGTTGTTCATATCTTGCGCTGCCTGGGGCAAAATAAAATAATGGCATACCGCTCCCCACTGTGTAAAAAAAAACTATTAATACAAAAATCTATAATCTCCCTGTACGGAACGAAACATTTTTTGCACGCCCCGACAATATTAATATTCTTACGTCCCACCCCCTTAAGGCATATTTTAAAATTATGGTTATTTTAACATTCAAAATCTATACCAAAATTTGAATCTGTAACATAATTGGGTTTTGTGATATTGAAAACAAAATTAACTGATTGCAACTTTATATTATTTGTTCTTATATATATAAGGGTTAAGTAAGTTAGTGAGCGGTATTTGGCTATGACTTTTTGTTGCACTTTAAGATTAAAATAAAGGATTGAACAGCATATTCTTATTAAAAAATATTTTTTTTAAAGTTGAACTTTAAGTGTTTTTTTTTACTTTATAAATTTGATAAAATACACATTTTTGAAACAAAAAATAAGTATAACTTATTCAATGTTAAACATACAAAGTAAAATCTTGGTTTAATGTATCAACAATTTAAAAGCAATCAATTATATTTATTGTATAAGAAAGGGAGAAAAATTGTCAGTTTTATCACATGCCATTGAAAGTCAATGAGATTTAAAGCTTGGGATTTGCATGTTTAAATTAAGTTTTTATATGATTATTATAATTTTTTGTTTCAGTGTATTCAAATGAAAATGTTAATTTGATATCGGTTGAAGTCATTTGATTAATTTCAATAATTAAAATTCAATTGTGCAATTTTAACAATGCAATAATTAACAACAGATGTCCTGGTTTTTGAGATAAATATGATTAATTAGTAACAGCAATACGTAGAGGACATTTATGGATAATAAAAAGGATATCTTAAATTTTACATTCAGATAAAATAAGCAAAATAATTCTTTAATTGTTATATTTAAAGCAGTGGTTCTTAACCTGCGTTTGATCGAACCCCAGGGGTTCGGTGAGCGAGTCTGGGGGGTTCGGCGGAGGTTAAAAAAAAATCAGGAAAAAAAATCATATTTTTTCTTTTAAGAAGGGTTCGGTGAATGCGCAAATGAAACTGGTGGGGTTCGGTACCTCCAAAAAGGTTAAGAACCACTGATTTAAAGTATTATTAAAATGGTCATTTTGTTTAGCTTTACATGGTCACTTTAGCTCTTTCTTAAATTATATATGGAATAGGAAATTATCAATTGATCTATATTAATATGCCATCTTTTTACATGTATAGCTTTTATTTATGCTTAGTGTTACCCTGGAAGCGCAATCTTTAGTTTACTTTATTGTGTAAAATATAGGCTACTCCTAATTTTATAGTGTTACCTATATTATCCCATGTTAAATTCTACACCTTTGTGATACTGATACACCATATTTTAAGTGTTTTGAACTTGTTAATATAATTTTAAATTTTTCCCTTTTTAATTCATTACTTAATTTTTTTTTTTTTATTTAATATGAAAATGTATGAACCAGACAACTATGATTCCTCTGAAAGCTTTGTTGGGTCAACAAAATGTTCAAAAAACATTGTCACATTAAGACCTGATCTTGACAAAATGAAATCAAATTAAATACATTTTCTTAAAGACACTCATGAATGTTTTAAAATAAAGGATTTACAAATTGTATTGTCCTCATTTGTATTTGATTTACAAGCAGGAGTGGTTAAGAAGTACACTGTAGAATACAATTTTCTTTGGCTGTGGCTATTGGTAGTAAACTACCAATAAATGGCTTCTAGGGAGCTATTGGTACTCCACTACCAGTAGCTTCTAGGGAGCTATTGGTACTCCACTACCAGTAGCTTCTAAGGAGCTATTGGTATTTTACTATAAAAAAAAAAAAAGATTGATACAGTGCAAAAATTATTGGAAGTCACAATTTATTTTTGATTACAACACTGAAATCACTTCAAAGTATGTATGTTGCCAAAAAAAAAACAACAATTTATTGTTTGTGCCTAGTATTGTAAATTCACTCCAATCGGATTTTCAAGACATAATACAATTATTTTTCTTTCTTTGTATATATTTTATTTTATTTATGTATCACTGCTAATGTTTTCATGAAAATTATGTGCAATTTAAAACATTGATTCTGCATACTCTGCATAGCATTAAAAAAATAAATAGTAAATAGTCATTCCTTGACATTAAATTGATTAATTTGTGTTTTAGTTGCACAATGTACCCAATGAAATTGTTTATTTGTAAATACAAATATCAATGCCTTTATAAGTTAATGAGGGCTCATTTATGTAAATACACTCAGTAGACATTTCTCCCAACAACAGAAAATCAAAAGCAGTAGGGTGGTAGTGTTTCTTCAAGTGACCATGATGTTCCTAACTAATCATTAGCCTAAGCTTATTTTATCATCATTAAGCCTAATCACGTTTTTATACAGTTTCATTTAACTAAAGTTAAAAGATTTTGATTTTAATATGCACACTTTGTATGCAGTAAAACTTCTTATGGTAATTATTTAGGCCTGAATTTTAATTTATAATTTTAACCATAATAATTTGCACCCACAAAATGTTTACAGATGGATTTTATTTTTACTGCACATCTTACTTTAGCCTTGGCAAAGAAGAAGCTGGGTAACATTTTTTCAGACTATGATCCCCTTTCCCCCAGTATCATACATCTATCTAAGATCTATATTAATATTATATCTATATTATAAATTATATAGCAATGAAGCCAAATCTGAGCATGGGGAAGGCAAAAGCAGATAGTGTTAAAACTTTAAAACAGTACTGCAGATTTTATAATTAGTGTCGAGGTGTTGTCACTAGCAGTGCCGTCTTAAGGCATGGGCCCAGTGGACACTGGCCAAGGGCCTAACGCTTGTAGGCTGTAGGGGGCCCCACGTTGCTAGGAGACTCGCTCTTATAGAGGCATCATGCTTTAAATATTTTAAAAAAATATTGAAAAATTTTGAAAATTTAATTGGATTTAAAATTCCCAATGTTAACCCACTATATATATCCGCAAATTCCAGGTGTGTTGTGTTGCTAGGGGGCCCCAGTGCATTGCTGTGCCCAGGGCCTCCTATATTGTTTAGACGGCCCTGGTCACTGGTACAAACTAGTAATAAAAGAACGGGGCAATGCTTCGCCAGCCTCATTGGAAGCGGGTATTTAAAGCTCAGATTTTGGTTTTGATTTGATTGGCTGGACTACCAATAGCACTCTGGAAGCTATTGGTAGTTTACTACAACTGCCCTAACTACCAATAGACACTTTCTTTTTCATTAATTAAGTAATTCATGCACACAAGTTTAACGTCTCCATCTCTTAAAGACACCAGTGTTTTAAGTAATTAGTGACATCTAAAAGTAAAAGAATTGATTTTCTGCAAAAAATGTTGCCACTGCGCTGGGCTGTGATGACCACATGAATGGTGTCCAGCATGGGAGTTCCCTAATGATTGTTGCGTACTTGACATTGTGTTTGATTACCCGAAGAGTGGTTTTGAGAGATTAATGAGTTAGTGAACTCTCGGCTTACTTGCTCACGTATTTTTATGCTCTTAAAAAAAAGAAATAACTTAATAACCTGCCTTGGTTGTGGAATGTCCTCCTGGAAGGTTAATAATTAAAAATAAATAACACACAAGGCACATCCTGGGGCTTAATGAAATGCAAATAGTTCTCACTCTAGATGTTCTTGAATAATTAAGAGTTAATAGTTCCCACACCAGATATTATAGGATTAATTGTAAAAGGTCACACAAGAATCTCAATAATTGTTACTAGACTTTGGCAAATCACGGGATACAGTCATAGTTTGAAGATTGCTGGACAGGTCAAGGGACGTCGACAGCCTACTGGACAGGATGTAGGCGACTAGCGACACATACCAGTGAGGTAACTCACCAATACAGGATGAGATATAGACAGCTTGGTGCAGGACAGGAAGTTGGTAGCTCGTTGATACAGGACAGGACGTTTTCAACTGTGTGACCGGAAAAGGCCATGGGACGACGACAGCTCACGGAGCAACGAACAGGACGTTTGTAACCGGATACAGGACAGGATGTAGTTAACCTGTCACAGGACAGGACTTAGTTAACCTGATACAGGGCAGGACGTAGTTAACCTGCCACAGGGTTGGACGTAGTTAACCTGATACAGGGCAGGACGTAGTGAACCTGATACAGAGCAGTGCGTAGTTAACCTGATACAGGGCAGGACGTAGTGAACCTGATACAGTTTAGGACGTAGTTAACCTGATACAGAGCAGGGCGTAGTTAACTTGATACAGGGAAGGACTTAGTTAGCCTAATACAGGGCAGGATGTAGGTAACCTGATACAGAGCAGGGCGTAGCTAACCTGATGCAGGGTAGGACGTATGCAATTCACTAGAACTGGACACGACGTTGGTAGCTCAATACCGGGCAGGGGATTGATAACTTGAAATAGGGCAGGACGTATTATAGTTAACCCGATACAGGGTAGGACGTATTATAGTTAACCCGATACAGGGTAGGACGTATTATAGCTAACCCAATAAAGGGTAGGACATATTATAGTTAACCCGATACAGGGAAGGACGTATTATAGTTAACCCGATACAGGGTAGGACGTATCTAGCCCGATCCAGGACTTAGGTAGCCAAGGGAGTCACTGGTGTATGTAACTCAAACAAACTTGATACACAGTAGTAGAAAGTCTCTGACCCTGAAACACTGGAACATGCGACCATAATGGTAACTTCACTAAAGTTGAAACAATACAAAAGTTCTTACTTTTGACCTCAAAGTAAGAAAATGGCGAGGTTTACCAATCTCGGATTTAAGCCTCATGTCAATCTCCTGTTTGTACTTGATTGGTTATATCATCAAGGTCTTATATCATCAAGGTCTTATATCATCAAGGTCTTATATCATCAAGGTCTTATATCATCAAGGTCTTATATCATCAAGGTCTTATATCATCAAGGTCTTATATCATTAAGGTCTTTTGCACGTTGTTATACGCCACTCTAGCAATGAATCGACTCAAGTGCTTTTTTCATAATAAATGAAATTTTAATTTTTAATGTAAAGTCAAAGAATTGTTAATTCCATGTACACATGTTTCGAGGAGGATATTAAATTTAACCTACACTATTCCATATTTTCTATGTTGTTTTACGGAGACATAGAATGGGATCTAAAATATTATTGAAATAATGGTATAGTTCTATTCAGTTCCATACTTCTATGGATATTTTCTCTAAACATCCTTTCATAATCCTACCAAAACAAAATCCCTCTAGGAACATAATCCCACTGATGTACAGAATCCTAATGGGGAACTAGATCCAACAGTAAACTGGAACCCACAAGTAACGCCACCTTTCGGGTCACGGGATCAAACCCCGGTCGGGATCCTATCGGGAAACGAGATCCCATCGGAGAAGATGATTCCACCAGGAAATGGGATACAATCGGAAAAGAGGATACCCATGGAAACGGGATCCCACCTGGCATTGGATCCAAATGGATTGGGATCCCAAATAGGACGGGCTCCTAACGGGATTGAGACCCTACCTGAAACGAGATTCCACTGGGATATGATCCAATTGGGATCTCTCCGGCGAACGGAATGCTATCGAAAAAGGGTGTCTTACCGGAAAATTAGGTCCAAAAAGGGTCAGGATCCCACCAGGTGTTGGAATACATCAGGAAAACGTGATCCGGAAATGATCGGAAACCCACAAGGATCGGGGTCTCACAAGGATCGTGAAACTATCGGAAACTGTCGGAAACAGGACCCACGAGATCGGGATCCCTTCGGAAAACGGGATCTCAAAAGAACGTAAACTACAACTACAAGGATCGAGTTCCAACAGGGCTCAGTATGTCATCGGGGAACGAAAGGTTTACAAAAATGATTATAAATGTGTTTTTATAGGAGAAAATTTATTTGTTTTACATGTTTACTATACCAATGGGATCCCAATTCCAAGTGGGATTTCATATACCGATGTGATCCCTATACCGAATTATCAATGTTCCGATATGATTCCGATGAGACCCTGATCCTGTTTGGATCCCTTTTCCCAGTGTGATCCATTTCTCGAATTTGTTACTGTTTCCGGTGGGATCACGACCCGATAAGGATCACGATTGTACCCTCTGTCTATATTTGATTCCGTTCCCTTGTGATCTCTTTCCCGGTGTCATCCCAACCCCCCTTTGCTTCCCGGAAAATATAAAGGAAAGGACTGATTTCAAGCTTAGTAAATGAATGTAAAAGCAAAACGAGGTATGTGGAAGCTTGAATAAGATAACAGGACACAAAACAAGGACGTTTCGGCATAAAGCCTTTCTCAGCCACCAGTAGAAATGAAAATATAACAAAAAACAGAGCGCAGTAGACAACTGAAGAAGTATCCATTGTATCGCCGGAAGTGGGAACTCTAATTGGTCGAATGTTATGGAATAAGAATATTAAAGATTTTCAAAGTTAGGAGGAAGTTTCACATTAGCTTCTTTTGTAATTATACATATATATATATATATATATATATATATATATAAATATATATATATATATAAATATATTATATATAGATACATAGATAGATACATATAAACATAAATACACATATACATAATACATTCATGCTTCAAAAAGGATTGCATCTTGTTGGATATGTGTCTATGTGATTTCAGACGTGAGAAGGTAATTGAGGGACGATTTCTTCTTCTTCTTCTATATCTTAAGGGCCCACGATCAATTTATTGATCATTTTGGCTCCTATGCATGTAGATGGGATTTGCAATGTTTCTGTTACTGGTGGTGATGAGGAAATTATGCACTAGGGGTTTGAAGGCTTGAGGCAATAGACACAAATGTGTCTAGTGTTGTCGCCTCAACTGTTCCTTTTGAAAGATGGTTCCAGTCCCTGATTGTCTTGGGCAGGAATGAGCAGCTCCTATACTGGCTTCTTGCTGGTATGAGCCTGAATTGCCTGTCATGGCCTCGTCGCTGTCTATGGGGGAGAGGGACGAGTTTCTGTTTAATACTGGAACAGTGGACCAGCCCATTATTTATCTTGTACATCATGGAGAGCCTGGATTGTCGTCGTCGTTTCTCCAATGGTGACCAGCCTAGTGTTTCTAGCATGCTGCCAACACTAGAGGTATTCCTGTAGCGGTTTAGGACAAAGCGTGCTGCTCGTCGCTGGACCGCCTCCAACCTGTCAATGCTCTTCTGGGTAAATGGGTCCCAGACTGAAGATGCATAATCTAAAATCGGACGGATAAAGGCTTTATATGCTCTTTCTTTCACACAGGAGTTGCCAATCTTTAGATTTCGCCTTAAGAACCCTAGGGTCTTGTTTGCTTGGTTACATACATTGTTAATATGTTCATCCCATCGGACCTCTCTTTGAATGGTAACACCCAGGTACTTTACGGAGGAAACTTGCTCAAGAATATGGCCGTGCAGTTTGTATTGGTAGTGTAGAGGAGTACAACTTCTAGAGATTGATAGTGTCTGGCACTTGGCAGGGTGAAATTCCATGTCCCAGCTCATCTCCCACTCAGCTAACAGATTGAGATCCTGTTGTAGCTGGTCCTGGTCAGATCTGTTGGCGATCGTCCTATACACTGCTGTGTCATCTGCAAACAGTCTTGCCTGTGATGTCAGTTTCTACGCTAGAGAAATACTTTAGATTTACCCCTTTTCGTGCCCTTGATTTACACCACTTTTTTTTTTAGCTAAAAATTGTTAAAAAACCTAATCTTAAATTTACAACAAAAACGCTATATATGATATAAATATATTTTATATTAAAGGAATTGGATATGTATTGATATTTTCATTAAAAATTAAAAAAAAAACTTTTGCCGTTTAAAAAAAATAAATATACACTATCAGAAAATCGTAAAACAAAGAATTCTTTTATCTAACGAAGAATCTGGCAACACCTTTTAGTGTTTAGAACAGACTTGTGTGTCTTTTTTTTTTCATTCCTTTTTTTTACAATGGTATTCTCATAAAAATATACACTCACTTTAATTTTCACGAAGAAAAAACAAAAATAGGTTTTCATTTTGTTTGAAAGAAAATATTAACACTTCTCCTTTTTTCAATATTAAATTTTTAAGTGTGTAAAATGATTTGGTTTTGATATTCATGGGTATACTTATTTACTTGTACTCACGTTTTGTTAACGCCATTGATTTTCTTAATTGTTAAACATACGTTTATTTTAAAAAAGAGAATGTAACATCTTTTTTGTCACAAAGGTAATACCATAGGATTTAAATATATTGTCATCAATGTACAAATGTACACATCCTATTTTACTTCCTCCAATATGTTTGTACCCAAGGAGGTTAATTATTTATCAAACTTTTTCATTTATTTTGAGACTTATCCTATGCTGTCTGGGGCAAAATAACCACACACCCACAATATTTTTTAAGTGAGATTAATACAATCTTACCCTGGATCGTAATCCCTTCCATACACTGAACTATCATATTTTGCATTTCATATGGTTGTTCTTATTTGGATGAGTTATAAGTGGATTGGTGAATACTATTTGGGTATGCAGTTTCCTTGCACTGATTGACTTAAACGGCATTTTCTTATTAGAAATAAATTTAAAGGTTAATTTTTTTTCTTTTATAAATTTAATAAAAATATATTTTTGGAATAAAAAAATGTAAAACTTATTAATTGTTAAAATATACGAAACTTAAATGTGTGCATGTTTTATTGACAATTTAAAAAGCAATCAATTGTATTTATTAATTTTACATTTATGAAAGGAAAATAAATTATCTGTTTTGTCACGCACTGTTATATTAAGTTTAAAGAAACCTAAGAGTTTTTGCGAAATAGTTTATTCCCTCTATGACGTCATTTTCGTGATTGTTTAGAATAAACAAGATAAATAATGGGCTGGTCCACTGTTCCAGTATTAAACAGAAACTCGTCCCTCTCCCCCATAGACAGCGACGAGGCCATGACAGGCAATTCAGGCTCATACCAGCAAGAAGCCAGTATAGGAGCTGCTCATTCCTGCCC
>CAXITT010000017.1:2145391-2165382 GCA_964033795.1 Lymnaea stagnalis
GATTGATTGATTGATTGATTGATTGATTGATTGATTGATTGATTGATTGATTGATTGATTGATTGATTGATTGATTGATTGATTGATTGATAGATAGATAGATAGATAGATAGATAGATAGATAGATAGATAGATAGATAGATAGATAGATAGATGGATAGATGGAGAGATGGAGAGTTTTAGAGATGGAGAGATGGAGAGATGGAGAGATGGAGAGATGGATAGATGGATAGATGGATAGATGGACAGATGGACAGATGGATAGATGGATAGATGGATAGATAGATAGATGGATGGATAGATGGATAGATAGATAGATGGATAGATGGATAGATAGATAGATAGATAGATAGATAGATAGATAGATGGATAGATGGATAGATGGTTAGATGGATAGATAGATAGATAGATAGATAGATAGATAGATAGATAGATAGATAGATAGATAGATAGGTAGATAGATAGATAGATAGATAGATAGATAGATAGATAGATAGATAGATATAATATAGATGGACGGATAGATAGATAGACGGATAGACGGTTAGACGGATAGACGGATAGACGGACAGACGG
This sequence comes from Lymnaea stagnalis, assembly GCA_964033795.1. Taxonomy (NCBI): domain Eukaryota; kingdom Metazoa; phylum Mollusca; class Gastropoda; family Lymnaeidae; genus Lymnaea; species Lymnaea stagnalis. Next base: position 2,145,968 of record CAXITT010000017.1, read on the forward strand.
ACAGATTGGACAGATGGACAGATGGACAGATGGACAGATGGACAGACGGACAGATGGACAGATGGTCAGATGGACAGATGGTCAGATGGGCAGATGCACAGATGGACAGATGGATGGATAGATGGATAGATGGATGGATGGATAGATAGATAGATAGATAGATAGAGTTTAGTTTTATTTATTTACAAGATAAACTGAACTCAAATAATTCTCACCATCCTTTTAATCTTGTATTCCTTCTAGTTACATGCAGGTTAGTTGGTGCTGTTTAGTCTGATGGCGCATGCTTCCTTTTCAATAGCACTTCAATGTTCTACTCAGATGCCAAGGTAAATTAAGATGTGTTAAAGAAGGTTTGTTACGGAGAAAAATTCCAGTCTTATAATAAACTGTATTGATTTTGTAGAGGCCAGTACAGGACAGCTCTTCTCTGTGATTTATATTTTGGGTATCTAGGCGTGTGTATATAAAAAAGCACAACATAGACCTTAATGAATGACCAAGAAAAGAAAAAAAAATTAAACGAAATAGTTTGTCATAATTTCTAAGATACAAAGCTGTAAAGTTCTTTTTTTGGTACCTCTAACTGTCTACAATATATACGTATCTTTATAGCTATAAACGTTTAGCAGTAGCGTCTCATGTGGTTTAAATGGTATTTTCAATAGGTCTCTAGTCGTCTCTTGATCTCTTCCAAATATTCCTTCTCAACTGTTTTCTCTCCACTTTATGTCACGAATAGCTCTATCTTGTGTACGATTCTCATTCTTCATAGGTGGCCAAGGACAAACATCAATTAACACATCCCTGCCCCTTCGTTTCCGGTCAGTTATGATCTCTTGTCTCTAAACCCAAAATGATCATGCGAAGTCTGGTTTTCAGGAAATATATTGGAAAGAAAGAATCCCCCTATCAAAAAGATTTGAGAATCTACCTCATCCTCCTAAAAATTTCCTCCCAAAAAATCACAGCAGTTTCCGTTAAAACTATAAGTTACCTAAACAAAAATTGGGCTCTGTTCTGTGCAAACACCCCAGTCATTTCTGCTGACATTTTCGGACTCGTATCGTTGTCTAGGGTAAAGAAGATAAAGAAAGCTGACTTGAAATAGTGTTAGGGGACAGACTTCACTTGGTTCCAATAAACGGTGTAAATGAAAAGCTGACTAAAAGACAGGACAAGTACTACAATAACACACGGCAGTGATACAGATGTCATTGTGCAGGTCACTTTGCCAAGAAATGCACTAACACACAATGTGGTGCTACAGATGTTATTCTGCAGATCACATTGCACAGTACTGTACTAACATGCGGCGGTGCTTCAGACGTTATGCCACTGGCCTTCTGGCTAGATATTGCTGCAACGAATGCCGGACTTTTCGTTTTTACGAAAGTAGACACCTGGCAAAAGTTTACAGTCCACGAGTCTGATTTAAGTGTCCACACCTAGACCACACTGCCATGAGGTGTCAATTTCAGTGACGACAGCAGAGGCATGCCATGGTACATTGCCCAGTCGTGGGGTAAGATTCCCCCTGAAACTGGTCAATTAAAAAAGTATAAACTTAAATCGTCTAATATGGTCGTATTGGATAAGGCGTCGGTGGGTCGTCGAGCGTGGGCTCTTTATACACCCCGCCATACCCCCATACGGCCCGGCGTACCTCACTACCAGACCGTGCGGACGAGTGTTGGAAAACCCCTCGCCCCCATGGCCTGGGGGACATCAGGTCGACCGAAAACCATGCGTTTAAAGCATTCGTGGTCCACTCTGTGGGTCTGAACGGCCTTGCTTCCACTCCGGATGAAGGTATTGCGTTACTACCCCCACCGTACAGGGAGTCTTTCAGTCGGGATGGAGCTGGTAGGAAACGGTCGCCTAGGAGTGGCATTCTCAGGGTCGCGTAGTTTTAGTCATCGGTAAGGGTTTTGTCCACAGCCCAGACCTCACATCCTTAAAGGCAACAAGTAATCATGTTTTTTGCGTTCCTTCCGTGGCATTGGAAGTCATGCAAGTGGCCGGGGATTTTGGCTTTGGGAGAAGGACGTCCTTACTGGTCTGGCACGCTGAGAAGAGGCAAACCCATTGTGACACCTCCGAGTTTCCTCGGTGGTGTGGGACCCTGACCAAAATATGTCATGGCGTTCTGTCATGGTCTACCCAGAAACAAATCATCTAAACAAATTAAATAAACAAGTCAAATATGAAACAAATCAACTAAACTTATACACTAAAAAATTAAACAAAACTAATCAACTAAACACAACAACTAAACAAATCAACTAAAAAATCAACTGAACCTATCAACTAAACACATCAACTAAACAAATCAACTAAACAAATCATTCAAGCAAATCAACTAAATACATCAACTAAACAACTGGACTAAACTAATCAACTAAACAAATCAACTAAACAAATCAACTAAACATTCTCGCATTAGAAACTCAAATGCTGAAAGTTTATTTAATTAAAATAACAATTGAAGATTTCTCTATTCAATATATCCAAATAAGAGTGCATGTCGCTCAATAGGTGGAGTTCTCGCAAAGGTGACATCCAAGACGCAATTAGAGTTCATACAGACACTGACACCTGGTAAGTATAAGGATGGATATTGTTACGGTGTGGCTCTAGGGATCCGGATTCCCTTTAGACAAAATGGCTATTCGGACCCGATAGTCTTAGTAATAGAAAAAACCTGATCCGAACCAGAGGCCTTAATAATCTACAAGTTTCTTTTATAAAAATGGAGGTTGGCAGCGTGTTTGACACCTATGCATCTTTTGAAGACGAAATCATTTTTTTTTTTTTTTTTTTTTAAAGAACACAATGGGTGTTTAACTAAAAAATCGTCGGAGAAGATCGAAGATTCCAATTTGGAACACCTATAAAATGAATAATTTTTGCTCTTTTTCAAACAAAGTGTTTGACACCTATGCATCTTTTGAAGACGAAATCATTTTTTTTTTTTTTTTTTGTAAAGAACACAATGGGTGTTTAACTAAAAGATCGTCGGAGAAGATCGAAGATTCCAATTTGGAACACCTATAAAATGAATAATTTGTGCTCTTCTGCAAACAAGGTGTTTACCGCCATTCTAAGACAAAGTCTTCAACAGGACAAGGAAAATTACATCCTTAAATAACAGTAAATTTAACTTTAAATTTTAGTTGGTCTTGTCATGTAATAATTCTTTCCACAAGCCAATGATTCCTACCACTTTTGGAAATTCGTTGAGAATTTTAAAAAATGTCTTCAATTCTTTCCAATTGGGATGCCAGGCAAAGATAAAACTTATTGCCTAGGGAAATAAATCTTGGCTAGAAATTACCATTTCAATGCATGAACATACTGCCAGTGGCGTAGCGAGGGTGTTTGGCGCCCGGGGACAAGACTCGCGCCCGGGGACAACATCCATTTTTAGCGCCCTTTTTCTTTTTTTCAACTCTCAAACCCATTATTTTCATCAATAAAATAATATCAAAGCGCATTTTGGCGCCCCTAACTAGCTGGCGCCCGGGGACATCTGTCCCCCCCTGCCCCCACCACGCTACGCCTCTGCATACTGGCCCTGAAGTATCAAAAGTAGACCACAGTCAAGTGATAATTTCATTAAAGACCGATTCTAATTTGTTCTTGCTATTTATTTGAGATGGGTGATGATTTAATTGGGTTGTTTAAAGGTTGTTTGTTCTCCCATCCAATCAATATCAATTTTAAAATTGCGGGTTTGACCTTCTACCCTCAAAGTTTATCGGTGTGAGGGGGGGGGGGGCAATGCTAAATCATGCTTTTGCATGAGCTGTCTAGCGTATAAATGCAATAACAACAAGGGAAAAAATTATGTTCTACTACTGCAAACTACAAGGGCAAACTGAAGTAAGGATGGGTGTTAGTTTACAAGGGCGGGTTTACGTTGGAAGAATTTTGCAATGTCCAGCCACAAATCATCACACACTGTTTCCTTTACTTGAAATGTGTTACATGACGGAAGTACAGAATGCTGTGAATTATTTTTATTACTGTATTAATTTTTAATTTTAACTAGAAATCTTAATTAATTTGTTGTTTTAAAATACTTAAATGAAAAATTTAATTGCTGCATTATTGTGAAAATGACTCGCTTTGATAATTATTGTCGACCTGTTCTTGTCAATTTATTTTCACACTACTTCGCAATTAATAGTTCGAAATGTTTTCAAATAATTTTATAAATATGTGAATATTTTAAATGTTCTGAAAATGATAAATATTTATTGTTTAAATATCTATTTTTTTTTTTATATTTCTTGGGCATATTTTTTTTCACCTAAACTTACATCTATTGATTTATTATAAAAAACATTTAACCTGTTCTACAATATTGTGTCAAATTTGTAAAGATAGTTTACTTTCTTTTTTTGTTGTTTTTTAAATAATTTCTTGGATTTTGTGATTATGTCTTGCGAAATTATTTATATTTTTTTAAAAATTGTTTTCACCTTTCCTGATACATCTGTATTAACACTCCGAGTAGCTATTTTGTTGAAAGGGACCCGGGTCCCTATAGCTGCAGCCATATTATTATAATGTCTTCTTCTACCAGTGAGGCGTTCGAGATGGGTAAATTATTTTTGATCTTCCAAAAGTTGTGAGACCTACTGCATATTCTTTTTTTGACATTTAAGGTGTCTTTAACACAGTAGATACATCACCTTGGTTGTCATTTACGTTGTCTTGAACACAGTATATGCCACGCCTGTATTGTCATTTATGGTGTATTTAAAACAGTACATGCACCACCTTTGTGGTCATCTAAAGTAACTTTAACACAGTAGATGCACAACATTTTTTGTCATTTAAGGTGGTTTAAAACAGTAGAAGTTACGACTGTGTTGTTATTAGGTGTCTTTAGCACAGTAGATGTCCCGAAAGTGTTGTCATTTAGGTGTTTTAACACCATACATGCACCGCCTGTGTTGTCATTTAAGGTGGTTTAACACATTAAAGGTTCCGCTTGTGTTGTCATTAGAAATTGTATTTAACACAGTTGATGCACCACCTGTGTTGTCGTTTAAGTTATTATTAACACAGTATATTCACCGCATGTTTTGTCATTTAAGGTTTTTTCAGCACAGTAGCTGCACGGTCTGTGTTCTAATTCTACGTGTCTTTAAAAAAGTATTTGCACCGCCTGTGTTGTCGTTTCTGGCCCTAAATTGAAACACCTGATATTTTAAGGTTTCTTTCCAGGAGATCAGCTGAACAATCTACTTTATTTCTCTATAAGGCGATATAATGTTAAAGCTAAATAATGTCTGCTTAATATGGGCCCAAATGGTTTAAATGCTGTAGCTGCTGACCTTAAAGTTCGTTCTCCCGTTTGAAAAGTTTTTACCTTCAGACTTTGATCAGAGTCCTGGCATTGCAGTGGTTAGGTTTAAAATAAAAACATATCTAATTAGCATCGTATTAAATCGATATTTTGTTTTTGTTTTAACTCAGTGATTATTTTGTACCTGAGTGCATTAACCATCTCAATTTTATTCCCTCTATCATCATCTCCGTTCCCGTTTTCGACCTTTTATTAGAATCTTCAGACACATTTTCCTCAGAGTATTGACAAAAGCTTACCATTGAAATGGATGACCATTGTTCTTAGGCATGAAATTCTTACATAACATCTGTAATATATATATATATATATATATATATATATATATATATATATATATATATATATATATATATATATATATACACACACTGCTTTACCAACCTACTTAAAATAATGTCATTATTATTTCAAATGTCATATTATTTCATTTTATTTTCATCCAACATTTGCTAACTAAAGTCATCAAAAGTATCCTATTCCAGTTTATTTAACCTTTCTCCATCAAACATTTCTAGACTTATATTTCTATTACATTTTATTTAATCATATCCAGTTATCTCTCTCATCCCCTCTTCTGAATTTCAACTTGATGACTTTATTTAAAAGTATCTTTACCCACTTTAAAATATTCCAACTTCATTAAATTTTTTTCTTACTATTCAAAAAGGTTTGATTAAACATGTTCTTAACATTACTCGCCACAATAGATTAGTTTGCCATGTCACTCTATGCCTACATTTGATGAAATGTTTACCCAAACAATACAACAAAATCCGAAAATTTCCGAAAGTTTAAAAGAAATCGGTTGAAAAAAAAAAAAAAAAAAAGTCATTCTACCCTGAAATTTTTCCTTCTATTTCCTATATAATATGTTTATTTGAATTTGACAATATGACATTGGAATAAAAAAAAAGAATATTGTATTTATCCTAGGATTGTACCATCCCCTTCATATTCTATCGGCTTTTCTTCCTGCTCTGGTGGATGTTTTACTTAAATTTATGAACATATTTGAAGTTCTATATTACTCCATATTATTATTATCCTGAACCCCACGAATTCTCGAATGTTTTGACATTGCAGGTGTGGATGTGTGGATCGGTGCCAACGATATTGTAAATGAGGGAACCTGGGTTTGGGAAAAGGACGGTACTGTTGCCACAGAGTTGAACCTGTTTTGGGCTAGTGGTCAACCAAACGGGTTCATGGAAGAAAACTGTGCAACCTTTTACGAGAATGAACTTTTTGACGATTATTGTTCCTCAAATGTTCCTTTTCTTTGTATGGAGACAGGTAATTCATTTCAATGCCATGTTAGTTCAGTTTGATTGGTAAATGTTCAATGTTATGTAAAGAGTGAAACAAATACTCTTCTACGTTTACACAAAACCAATTATAGAATTGTTTCTGTTATCGTTTACAATATGTAATTATTATTTTAAATTATTTTATCCGAATAATATTGTGGCTTCACAATTAATTAGCCTTACAATACAGTTGAAAATTTCATTAACCAAAAAGTTATCACATGGGTACACATTTATTCTATATTATAAAATATGAACTTGTTGCTAGCATACATTTTTAATAGACTCGGAAAAAAAAATAAATATAAATATAATATTATTTTTTTTTTAAATATTGGATAACATAATTTATGTTCCATTACATAAAAGTTTCATATTTTAAATAAAATGTCAGTTTTAATAAACTTTGTATGACCGTAAATTTTGAATTTAAAAAAATCTCATTTTAAATATTTAAAAATAAAATTTTGGAGTTCGAGTTTAAAAAAAGAGATCATTTAAGTTCAAGATAGACAAGATATAAGATACGTTTCAACAAGGACCCACTCAAACGATCCTAAAAACTTTTTATATATATTTGACAGATCTGATCGCAACTCCAGATCCGGTGGCTTCGACAAGAAAACCTAACGATCCTGCTACCACTGACACTGCAGCTTCCCCAAGGGACACTAGTGCTACCACCAACACTGCAGCTTCCCCAAGGGACACTAGTGCTACCACCACCACTGCTGCTTCGTTAACCGGCAATGGTGCTACAACTGTAGCGACATCTAAATTCCTGACATCCAATTCACCAAAAAATATTGGTATGAAATGTGACGCAAATGACATTCACTTCAAAATTCTATTAATTTTACATTTGTGTGTGTTCTTTTATCTAGTAATTTGAATTTAAGTGAATTGTTTTTCCCTTCTTCATGATTTATGCTAACCAGGAACTGACTTACTGCTTTGTCAGAATTGTAAACCACATCTAAAGGGAAACGCAGGTATGAGTTCAAGTATCTAATAATTTGATTTTAATTGTATCAATTTTAATATTCTTAATTATACTATAAATAATTTTTTATATTTTTTTGGTGTTGAAAATAACAAAAAATTCTTAAGCATTAAGGGTAAATAATTCATAACACTACGGAACAAAAATGTCTAGAGCGATTTATAGTTAGCACAATATTAATGTTTAAGTGATCCACTTCAAATGATTTTGAGCCGTGTGCTCATTGTTTAAAACAATGTGGAAGGAGAAATGTTGTTCCAACAGAATTTTTTTTAAAAAACTATTAATGATACCAATACTACACAACTAAATATTATTAAAAAGTTTACCTTTGCCCAAATATTTTCTTTTTCTCATTTTTAAAAAAAAGCATTTAAACATAATATAATATTAAACAAGTTATCGTTTTTCTTAAAGATTGAATAAAGTTACAGAAATTTTAAATGCACGTGTCTCTTCAAACTCTATTGCTTTCCATTATATTAGAGAGATTAATTGCCTCGTTTAAAAAGATTTTTAATTTTCTTTGTTGAACTAATAAACAGTTTTAACTTGGTATATTGTATAAACTTTTATAGAACTCATTATAATCTCAAGAATGTTCTCACCTTAGAAATTTAAGTTAATCTAACCAATCAGTCTTTTTTTTTCTAACAAATGTTGTGCTGCTTGGCATGAGGGATTTTAAATTTTGCGGAAAGTTGGCAGAACCAAACCAAATCACATTTCTATAAGGAAAGAGGTGGCAGAACCAAACCCAGTGACATTTCTATGAGGAAAGAGGTGGCAGAACAAAACCTAGTGACATTTCTATGAGGAAAGAGGTGGCAGAACCAAACCCAGTGACATTTCTATGAGGAAAGAGGTGACAGAACCAAACCCAGTGACATTTCTATGAGGAAAGAGTTGGCAGAATCAAAACCTAGTGACATTTCTATGAGGAAAGAGGTGGCAGAACCAAACCCAGTGACATTTCTATGAGGAAAGAGGTGGCAGAACCAAACCCGGTGACATTTCTATGAGGAAAGAGGTGACAGGACCCAGTGCGATTTCTATTAGTAAAATTTAAATATTTTAACACGCTGAGAAAATTAAGTTAGGTCTGGGGTACTGCGCTATATAAAACCTCTAATAATGATAATAATAATAATAATAGATAAAAAAATATTTTCAAAGCTGAATCAGCAAGTGTATTATTTCAATTTGATAATTTAACGCCATGTAAATAATATTACAGTGTCACTTTAGATTTAAACTTTTTTTAAAATAGAACACTGATTTGTTGTATTGGAGTTTTTTTTAAAAACTTTCTGGTCCCCGAAGGTCTATAGTAAATAATGTACAATATTTGTGCAATAAAGTACTTTAAAATTGCATTTAGCTGAATATGTTAATTGCATGGTTTACATTGGGAACAATGTTTAAGGGATCTTTATCAAACACTAGATATTAAGTCTGTGAATAAATTAAATAATATGTAACCTTAATATTCACATGCGAAAATTGTATATGATGATATACTAAAGTTTAGGCTTGCGTTAAAAAGGGTGATAAAACTACTCACTTTACGAATTCTTAGAAATATATTGACTAAACTTTGCCAATAATCTTTAAATAAATCAAGATAGAAACATTGATTTTCTTGATGAAAATACCAATTTAACACCAGGCTCTGAGGACACTAATGACTCCCTTTCAAAACCGTGGCACAGATCTAAGTCATATTATATTCTAGAATCTAGATGAACATGGGTTTTGATGAGGTAACTATTTGAAAAAAAAAATATCCATTTATTTTTCTCTTGGCGGTGGGTGGGGGGGGGCAGTAAATTAAAAGAGTATGATACCTCTCCAGGTCCATACGTTCTAAGACCATACGGTGGCACTGGTTCTTGTAATACGGAGGTTACCCTCGTCATCGATGTTTGCGATTTGCGACAGTATGCTGTCCAGGCAAGAAAAGCTATTCACCACCTTAAATTCTTTGGCCATATACTTGGATGTTGGGTTCAACATAAGGTCTTTGAGGAGCTGGCTGGTATAAGATCTCTGTATTTTTTGTGTTAATCTTTAGCCGAAATTTTTTGCAGCCATTGGAAAAGTTTGTGACGCTGCGTTGCATATTCGCGTCTGATACAGCGATTTGGGAACAGTCGTCTGCACACAGGAGGTCCCTGATGGTCTCTGTCAGGAGCTTTGCTTTTGGCATGTTGCCTTTTGAGGTTGAAAAGATTACTGTAAGTAGAGATTTGAGACTTTCTGGCAGGAGACCCTTCGCAAGATGCTTATTAAGATGGTTTAGCAAGATTATGGCTACTATTTTGCATGCAATTTAGAAAAGTGATATACCACGGTGGTGTTTACATGATTAACGATTATCTTTACTCTTGTACAAATGCATCTTTGAAGTCCTGCCACATAAGTATGAACAGATGGTGAAGATTTTCGCACAGAGCTGTGCCCCCCCCCCCTACCTTGTAAACCCCAGACGGGATTGAGTCATCACCTGGTGCCTTGCCGCTCGAGCAAAGTCATAATAATATAGCAAGTTGGGTTTCAGAATGGATAGGTCAGGGTCTTCCAGTTCTTGATCAAATGGCACCTGTATAAGACGATTTATGGCTTCATCATTGATGGGTACATTTATAATTAGGATGTTGTCACATTTTTCAGCCCAGCTTACGATAATGTTGTTTTTCTTCTCAGTGATTAGAGATTCCTTATCAGCACTCAGAAGTTGGGATAATCTTGGTGAAAAAGGGGGGGGGGGTGAGGGGCAGACGTCGATATTTTTCAGAGCGGAGTAGAAGTTTTATAGGTCATGCCGGTCCAAATAGCCCTGGCTGTCATCGGCCTTGTAACACAACCATTTATTCTTCAGGTTTTTCGAGCTTGGTCCCAGAAACTTTATAGAGATGTTGTACAAGATCTTGGGTGCCCGCAGAAAACTTTCTGGGGGGGGGGGAAGTCGATTAACTTTCCAGGGGGGGGTCAAAATTTTTTTAGTAATGTTTTAATATAGTTTTAATTTACTGTAGCATATTTGTATGGTGAATGAACGGGCAGGACATCAGCTTAGTTACTTTCTCTTTATTTCTCTTTACTTTAATATTTTTTTTTTCTATTTTTGTCTAATTTTTTTTAATCCAATCAATCAGGGGGGGAGGTGCCCCCAATGCCCCTACCTGTGGGCGCCCATGTACAAGATCGATAAAAGAAAGCCTAAACAACAGCATAAAGACTATGCCCTGCATAGTTAGGCATAGAACATTCTAGTTGTGAGTTCAAAAACTTAGTTTAATGGCCAATGTTGGTATTTGCCTTCGACCCAAAGAGGAGCTCGCACACATACATTTGATTCCCACAAGTTTTTTTTGTTGTTGACCTGCTGAAAGTTTGCATCCTCAGTTTGGGGTTATTAAAATTTATTTTTGTGGTTGACTCACAGATAGGTCGCACCCTTTGTTTGGGGAGAAACATGACTTTTTTAAAATGTAAACATCACTTCATTCATATATAGATATAATATATAATTACATAAGCTACTTTCGTTTTAACATAGCAAAAATTGGATTTTGAAAATGAGAACCAACAAAAATGAATTATGTTGAAATTTCTCTTTACTTTCCACGATATTTTTAAGGAATATGTAAATGCTAATTTATAATGATATGTCAGTGATGTAATACAAATAGAACGTGTGTGTCAGTGACTTTTACAATATCAATAAACAATACTACACAAATGAACAGCTTACATTTCCCCGTTCGAGTAGCTAAAAATATCAATAAGAAATAGTACGAAGTAGCCTAAATTAAAGTTAATCTAAATTAAAATATTTCAACTAATTTAAAAAAAAAAACAATAATAAAATTAAACGTATTTAAACAGGGTAACATTTTTTCACTACTTCAAATTGAAAAAAAATATATGTAACCTAAGAAACCTAAATTAATGATTACTTTTAGTTCTTTTAGAAGGAAAATAAAAACGCTTTAATTTTCTAAATTCATCAGTTAAATTGATGCCGCCAATGCATTTAAATGTCCTTTTCTTTGTGCCTTGATAGATGATATAAAGCGTTTCAACTAGATTTATTGTAACATGTATTTAATAGAACATTCAAAATGTATGCGTGTAATCGTAAAAGTATTCAATTTGTCAACTAACTACAACTTAAGACGTCATTTCGATTTTTTAGGCAAAGTGGTTGTTTTCTATGTTTGACTTTACAATTATGAGTAAAGATGTTGCATATTTTGCAGCTAAAATTGATAACTATAAATAGTAAATGAGTGGGGAACGCTTACTTTTCATCATTAGACAAAGAGTGCACTCTGAAAGAACTAGTTATAAAAGTAACAACATGTACTGTATAAACTTTGTGAGCTTTGCAATCCATGAAAAAATAAAATATTGTATCGCGTTTAATGTAAGATAACAGATAAACGCTCTATACACACTTGGGCGGTTTTGGGGAGTGAGCATGAGTGATACTTAAAAAAAAAAAAAATTAAATTCACAACCGTCACTCATAACATCAACTCAAGCTCAATGGCCAACTGACTAAATGATTTATTTGTGACATCAACTCAAGCTCAATGGCCAACTGACTAAATGATTCATTTGTGACATCAACTCAAGCTCAATGGCCAACTGACTAAATGATTCATTTGTGACATCAACTCAAGCTCAATGGCCAACTGACTAAATGATTCATTTGTGACATCAACTCAAGCTCAATGGCCAACTGACTAAATGATTCATTTGTGACATCAACTCAAGCTCAATGGCCAACTGACTAAATGATTCATTTGTGATCCCTTTTTCAATAACGTGATACGACTACTGGAAACTAAGCACGTAGATAAACAAACGTTGCTACACATTTAAGTGTGTTGTTTAATCAGGTCAATTGGAATTTATTTTAAACAATATAATTTAATAACCTGATCGGTAATTAGGAACAAAAATCATCAACGTCAGAGTCAAATTCAGCATAGTCCAAGACAGTAATATAATCGTTGAACTCATCGATGATTTCCTCTTTAGCAGTAATGTAAATACTCTCCAATAGCGTGAGTTCATCAATCACAGTGATGTACTCCTTATCCTCTGCAGTGAAATCATCCAAAACCGTTATGTATTCAGTATCCCACTTGACCACATTCTCAAGTCTGTTATATTTATCGTAGTCCACGTTTACTTTTCTGTCTAAGGCGTCGTATTGGTTTGCTCGTGTATTTACTGTGTTATTTTCCTCAACTGACGACTCGTCTATAATATCATATGGACTTCTGCCAGCCATGTCCCCAGTGTAAATTCTTATTTGGTTGTCATTGTTAGTTAGCAGGTTGCTATGACTCTCAAAACTTAATTCAATGGCTTCATACGGGATCTCCTCGTATAAACCAGATGACGCTTGAACTTGCGACTCTGTCTGATAAGAAGCAACTGTCAAATAATAAAAAAAAAAGAAGAATTCAGTAAAATCTTAAGGAAATACAGATTCATCAAAATTTATTATAAATAATTAGTGGCTTAGCTTGGCCTAGTGCCACAAGTGGGAGCCCCAATATTTGCCGCCCTCATTACATTGAAAAAAAAATCTGACGTTTGCCGAAAATGAGCCCTTTCTATGACACTGGGAAAAAAATTGAATGTTTTTAATATATTGGGACTACGGGAACCAGAATTTAAAACAAAAAACAAATGCTATTTCTAAAAATAACATTAATGCATACTTACCTTTTCTCCTACAATAACAGCAAATAACAACAATGATAACTATAATACTAACAGCAGCAGCTCCAACACCAACAAATAAATTCACAACACTTGGCTGGAGGCTACTAGTGAAATCGTCACTTATTACACTAGTTAATATTCCTGTTAAAATATTATTTAAGAAATGATTAGGACCGAATACAAGATGAAAGACTAGGTCAGGATAGTTGTCCTATTTTTATTTTAAAACACTTTCCCAAAAAGGATAAGAAGGCTTTGAAATTATTCATTTTATTGAGTCCCATCTTAAAGAAACAGTAGATGAGTTAAAGCAAACTATTGTAGTTACAGAAGATGTACTAAGCAGAATAAATGGATTGTCACTTATAAAAGTAACAGAGCTAAACACATTAGTTACTGCAGTGAATAATGAATTAGATAAAAAAGAAAGAAAACCCAATAAATGTATTAAAGTTATAAAATTCAAATAAGAAACTCAAACACTGCCCATAAGGAGAAGCGTCAGACTATGGACAAACTGACCACTGGACTTTTTAAATAAGAGGAGGAAAGACATACTTTTTGAATGAGCAATGGAGAAATTAAAATGGGATTAGGAGCAACAACAACAAAAAAAAGAAAAGTTTGGGTTAAAGAAGGAGCCCGTGACATTAACAGAATATAGAGAGGTAAATGAAACAGAATCTAATGAAATTCTGGACAAAGTGAAGCGCAGTCCTAATAAAGTTAAAGAAGTGGCATCAAATGGATATTTACAAGATGAAGATTTAACCACGCTTATAAATACAAATATTCAGTTACAATTACAAAAGGAACTACAACAAGTAAGCAGTAACAACTACAAATGATGAACTTAGTAACTCAACTTCAACCGTTAAATGAGAAATGTCATTTTCATAGGGTAAAAAACTGGCCAAGTTGAACGAGAGTAAAGAAAAGTAGATTAATGTAACTAAAGAAAATAAAGCTGAAAACCACAGAGAAAAAAAAAATAGCTTGATAAGCAAATTAAGGGGACATAGTCAGATGTTGACGCCAAACTTGAGAAGAGTAGGTCAAATGACGAATAAATACCACAACAACGAGAGATTATATTTGATACGAATTAAAATAGAATTCACCTTATCCACCAGAAACACACAACCGAAAACTTAGGCTATGGAAATAGTGGACTGGTGAACCAAATACGTGCTACAACTACAAGCTATTACTGTGTGAACAGAGAAAGCAACTGGGCACGATAATTTAATTACAAAAGAACTGTTCAAACCAAAAGATGTAGGGCAGTCCACTTTAACAAATACAGAAAACATAAACAAATCAAAGAAGCAAATCACAAGTATTTTAATAGCCGAATATACGGACATACAGTTAAACATTCCCACAGGAACAATTAGAGCTAGAACTAGAGTTTGTTACCGGTGCAGGGACTAGGACATGTCATTATCCAGTGTCCGACAGTAGATGAGCAGTAAGATTTAGAACAAGGTTTCTTATCAGTGTCAGGGACAACTATTGTAAAATGACTGGGATGACACAATCAGCTGTGACAGATGAAGTTCTGTCGGTAGAAGTTGTCAGACAACAGGTAGAACAGCAGACAGTTACTTGATTATTCGGTCAGCGGAAAGAAAGTCACCGGTAAAAAGAAAAGTCACAGAAAAAAAAGTCACAGGAAAAAGTCACACAAACATTCCGGTATCAGATATCATGAATAAATTCTGACTCGAGTTGGGAATATATGAATTTGTATATCTCGGTACGACTACACTCCCTTGGTGACCATAATTTGTTTGAGTTTGATTATAGGTATGTAATTGTACAACAACTAGAGGGGAGGAGCAACTCGGTAAAGCACGTGTTGCCAAAATATTAAGTATCTATAAATACCTTTCTGAATGGAAAAACTGTAGTTCAACGTTGGGATGATTCCATTGTCAAGAATAAATCGATAGTTCGCCGAAATGTTGTGGTCTAGGACGTTGAAACTCAAATTCACGCGTCCAAATGGAGAAACGGTGTCTTGATATGAAATAACATACCCTAAACCCACGGCATTTCCAGCAATGACATCATCAAAAGTGATAAGTAATGTTTCGTTTTTGATTAGTGAATATCTTGTGGGCATAGGATAGCCGTAAACGTCTAATATAATAAATACAGTTGTGTTAAGCGTTGCATCAACCTGCAGTGTTGAGTTAGTCGGTGTTTCTTTCAGTTGAATGGGACCTGTAAGTAGAAATGTACCGGTTGTAATAATTCAAAAAGAGAGCTTCGACAGAATTCCATAATTTCTTATTATTATTTAATCCATTAAGTTATTATTATTATTATTATTATTAGGAGTGGTTTTTTTATAGTGTGGTATCCAAGGGTCTGGGCTAACCACCGTGTACATACAATTTAACAAACATAATCAAATTAAAGATTAGTTACATGCATTAATTAAAGAAAATGAAACAAACGTGTCTTTACTCCACTAATCACAGAACTATTTACATGTCCAGCCATGGACGGGACTCAGCAGAGACGTTTGTCGGCCAGAAAAAGGGGGGGGGGAATCAGTCCGGATAGTAGAGTTCAAAAAGATGTGTTTTGAGTGTTTGCCTTTAGAATAGCATAGGAGCTGAGTTTGGAACTTTTGTATTTTTTCTCAGAAATGCTTTGGTGAACCTGACAGAAGTTACAATAGTCAAGACGAGAGAGAATAAGACCATAGACTATTGTTTTTATTAAACTTACTGTGTGGTAGTGGAGGATGAAGCTGATTTGACGAATGCATTGCCACAAATGTGAGAGATTTGATAAAATACATTAATTAAAATAATGGATGCCATGAGCACTTTTCAAATTAACTAGAACGAAACTCGCCAAAGGGAGTCGGAGGCTATGTGTGTGAACTTCCCATCTATTAAAGTTGCTTGTCACAACAAGCATTGAACAAAAGCACTTTATAAGAATCCTTAATTAGGGTTAACTTCTGGGAACTTTATTCTGCGCGCCTATTGAACACAGAGTTACAACCCTACATACATAACTAGACCAATATTATTTGTGAAACTACGAAAACAAAAGTATATATTTTTATACCGGTGCTCGAATATTACATTAAAAAAAATGATCATTAGCAAAATCTTTGATAAAATATTCTATGTCTAAAAATATTTAGTATATTCTATAATGTTTGAAAACAGTAAAGCTAATTAAAATCAGTTTTAAAAAATGAATTAATTTCTTTAAAAGTTGAAAAAAAGCAATGATTTTTAAAAAAAAAATATAATCGCAATTAACCAATATCAAATGGTTCACAGTTAACCAATATCAAATGGTTCACAGTTAACCAATATCAAATGGATCACAGTTAACCAATATCAAATGGTTCACAGTTAACCAATGTCAAATTGTTCACTGTTAACCAATGTCAAATTGTTCACTGATAACCAATGTCAATAAGTACAGCTGCATGTACATATCAGAGTAACTTTAATAGTCATTAATTAGTAGCTTCATTATTATTTGAAATGTAGTAGAGTTGATACGAGAAGGACAATGTACCATTTATTTTGCCACGCTACCTTTAGAAACTTTATACTTACATGTTTTATATATATTGATAGTCTTAATTGATTGTCCATTTTCTTGTTCAGCTATGCACTGGAACACATTAGAGCTTTGACATGACATACTGTAGGTAATCTCAGCTTTTGTCATGTTTTTAATCAGTAACATCTGACCATTTAGTAACCTCACTGCAGGCCAAGGATTTCCCTCCGTTTCACAATAGAGATGAAGACTTGAGCTTTGATTTATTACAAATGGTGTCCTTGACTCACCGTTAACAGTGAACGTTTTTACACTTCCTGGATCTAATAATGAAGAAGTACATTGATCTAGTAATGAAGACGTTCATTGATCTAGTAATGAAGAAGTACATTGATCTAGTAATGAAGAAGTACATTGATCTAGTAATGAAGAAGTACATTGATCTAGTAATGAAGAAGTACATTGATTTAGTAATGAAGAGATACATTGATCTAGTAATGAAGAAGTACATTGATCTAGAAAATGAAGAAGTACATTGATCTAGTAATGAAGAAGTACATTGATCTAGTAATGAAGAAGTACATTGATCTAGTAATGAAGAAGTACATTTATCTAGTAATGAAGAGGTACATTGATCTAGTAATGAAGAGGTACATTAATGATGGATTAAAATTTAAAAAAAAAAACGAGAAAGACACGACCTATTCATAAATCTTCTTTAAAAATTCATTGATCCAAATCCTAACATAGAAAGACACGACCTATTCATAAATCTTCTTTAAAAATTCATTGATCCAAATCCTAACATAGAAAGACACGACCTATTCATAAATCTTCTTTAAAAATTCATTGATCCAAATCCTAACATAAAGATATATAAACAAGTTTGACGACAAAATCTATGACGAATGTGATAAATGCGCCATCATTAAAACAATACTGGTATTTTCTTGCAGTTATATTTGTAAAAAAGTGAATGATTCTACTAGTCGAATCAATGATAAAAAATAAATTTTTTAAAAAACTTACATAACACAGATAAATTGTAAAACATCTTCTCACTTCTCCAAAGCCAAGTGTTTGTTGCCTGGCAGTAAAAGTCTGAATGATAAATACAATTAGAATATAAGATTAAATAAAAAAATTTGTTGAGTGTTTCCTTTTTTAAACTGTAAAGCTCAATTGTTAAACACACACAAGCACACGGCGTGGCAAATTTCAAGAAGCAGTGTAGGACTCACAAAAGCGGGCAATGGTCAATTAAATATGAACATCGTTATTTAAAAAAAAATAATTAAATTTAAATTGTATTTTAGAATAAAAGTAAAATGATCAATAATATTTTGATAGTTTTAGCCGAATAAGAGTTGACGATGGAATTAAAATATAATGATTTATTTCATACACGACAAAAAGGAAAAATATTTTTCATCTAACGAAAATCTGACTAAATTTGATATTTTTAACTGTTAACTTGGCTTATGAAATATAATTGTTATGTAATTTATCTAGAAGGTCTTTCTGTTAAAAAAAAATATTAATAACATTGTAGTCCGTCACTGATGCATTGAATTACATAATTTAAGCTGAAAATCATGGAGATAGTTTAGCTTCATTTAACACTTGTTGGACAAATTGCTTCCTTTTGTTCTGACATCAAAGCCATCACCACCCACAAAAGTGATTATAAGTCAGAAGTATTTGTTCAATTGGATCAAAATGTATTAGCAGTTGCAGGTAAATGATATCAGACTTTTATCAAACAAAATGTGTTTTTATTACTCTGGAATAAAAGTTAATTCTGTTTCAACGCTTTATTGGCCATCTTGGGATATACTCATTGCCTCTCACAGTCGAGATAGAAGATTAGTGCTGGAGACCATATACAAGAGATTCTACAATTTTGTTACAATTTGGATTTGCTATACTTGAGAGTAACTGGGTAATTTATAATTTTATTTGAGTTTTTAACCATATGAAATGATTGATAATAATCTGCATGGACGCTGGCTAAAAATAAACTCATTATACTCTCATCATTGCATCTAATTGAAGGTTTTCATTTAGTTCATCCAGCTGTGCTAAAGTAAATATGAAATTAAACAATGATATTTCAACTAAGAGATTGGACATAAATCATCAAAAATAACGTTTAAATAATAATTAAAAAATAAAAATAAACTAAGGTATCGCTTAATCAACACATAACTCACACTGTCCTTTAAACTAATCCAGTGACACCAGCGTCGCTTGTCACTCCAAACACCCACGTTTACTACAATCATAAATTTGTCCCAGTCCCCCCAAACACCCTGATCCCTTCAAACTACCCCAATTCCTACGACCATCCTAATCCATCCAAAAACAAAATCCCTCAAACTACATGAATGCCTCCAAATATCCCAGCCCTCCAAGTATCCCCACCCCACAC